>JAOPTO010000864.1:0-31147 GCA_033822845.1 Tetrapedia diversipes
TTCTTACTATGTGATTGTGTCTTACTATGTATCTTGTTATGCTCTTACTATGTGATTTCTTACTATGTCACTTCTTACTATGTTGCTATTTCTTACTATATGAATTCTTACTATGAATCCCGGCGCCGAAGTGGCTCAGTTTTATATGGAGGAGTTCCACTGGTCACTCCTCCATACCTCAAGGCGATACGCTAATTGGTTAGAGCCAAAAAGTCAAAACTCCAATCAGCCGTATGCCCTGAGTGCCACCAACCCCCGTTCTTGTGCCCTTAGCACGCATTTCGAGAACGAGGGTGGGGTGAGCCACTCGGAGCGGGAAGTTTCCCGAATTTAGGCAACGAAGGGGAAATTCCTCTAGGCCCATGTGCCTCTCAAGTGCGGGTGTCGGCTGGGCGCCGGGCCTACTGGAAGTCCCTTGTTTACGACATGCTCTTTGCTATTGAGGAACCACGGTTGACTTAGAAATTAAAGCTATTGTCCCTCAGTGGACGTTATGAAAGTTCGACGAAAAAGGTAAAGAAAAGGCTAAAATGTCTTAGTCCTCAAAAATAGCACTACCGGCACGCTCATGTCGTAAATGTCCCAATGGAAACTTCCCGCTGTTGCTTTGTGGGACGGAAGATGCTCTCCCCGTTGAGAGACCTTGGCCGCGTATGCAGCGCAAGGGTCTAACATTCCGCCCACCTTGAACGCTTCGGCGTTCAATGAATAAAACAATACCTATACTATCATTAGGTTCTATACTATCACGAGTTACAATTTTTATGATTTAAAAAGTTAAATTAAGCTATCAAGTTATGATCTACGGTCTTACATTAATTATGCTAGAATGTTATGAGCAAGAATAAATGTGTATGTACAAAGCTATGATAATATGTTTCAACCGACACAATAGAAAATCGCTAGTACATAAAACTACAACTTAAAACTAGTGTACAAAGGAGTAGGTCGATCTATGTTTACAATGATTATTTCTCATCGCTAAGGTTGCTGATGTCGTCTTCTTCAGCCAATGGTAGAATGCAGATTTTGGTGACGGCTCGTCTGATAATTCCATTCTCAGTTTTAATGGAGACTACCCGAACGGTCTTGTCCGCACCTTCATGTAGGTCGATGATCCTTCCCAACCGCCATCTTAGAGGAGGAGCGTTGTCATCCTGAATAACTACTAAGGTGCCCAGTTTCACAGTTGCTGGAGATTTTAACTGCCATTTGTATCTTTGCTGCAACATATGTAAATACTCCTGGTGCCACCTTTTCCAGAAGTGTTGCACTGTCTGTTGGATTAGCTGATAGCGGTTCAAACGATTCAGGCGCACATCGAGCAAATCTGGTTGAGGTAGCGCTGTCAAAGCGTCGCCGATTAGGAAATGTCCAGGGGTAAGAGGTGACAGGTCATTTGGATCGGAAGATATAGGATGCAGAGGACGGGAATTCAAACATGCTTCGATTTGCGTGAGAGTTGTATATAGTTCTTCAAAGGTCAATCGTTGTTCCCCTATGACTCGCTTCAAATGGTGTTTTACTGATTTTACCGCACTTTCCCATAAACCACCAAAGTGTGGTGCATGAGGCGGATTTAGATGCCATTGTATTTTTTCTTGGCTCAACAAATTGTCTATATGATTATTATGTGATTTGCTGTTTAATAAAATTCCTAATTCATTTAACTCGTTTCGAGCTCCTACAAAATTTGTGCCATTATCCGAGTAGATGCATTGAACCCTTCCTCTACGCGAAATGAACCGATGTAAGCAATTGAGAAAGGCGTCAGTACTAAGGTCCGTTGCAAGTTCGATATGTACCGCCCTTGTGACAAAACATATAAAAATGCAGATGTAGGTTTTGACAACTGCGCGACCGCGTCCCCTTTCCTTTATAAAAAACGGGCCTGCGTAATCTATCCCGCAGGTGGCAAAGGCCCGAGACGGGGTCAGTCGAGAAGCAGGTAGATTTCCCATAATATACCTGGCGCCCGTCGGTTTTGCCCTAAAACACCTCATGCAACTCCGTATAACCTTTTTTACAGCGTTCCTACCTGTCAACAGCCAGAAGCGAGTGCGTAATGATGCAAGTGTGTGTTGACATCCTGCATGTAACAATCTATTATGTTCGTATCTAATAACCAGGGTAGTGAACGGGTGATTGGCAGGCAAAACCACTGGATGTTTCTGGTCGTATTCGATTGGGGCGTTTACAAGTCTACCGCCCACCCTAATTAAATCCCGATCGTCCAGGAATGGATTCAACGATACCAACTTGCTTATTCTGGGTACGGGCTGATTTTGCCGTAAAGAGTGGAGTTCGCTTGAAAAATGTTTGGCTTGAACGAGTCTTATTAGAATGATTTCTGCATCGACTAGTTCCTGGGCGGTTAAGCTATCTATTGAGGGTCGTGTTTCGGATTTGCTAGACTTGCGATTACGGATTCTGTTTAATATATTTGTCTTAAAGCGTAGACAATGCGCGGTTATTCGACGTAGTTTGAGAAAACATGAATATCGCGTGAAAAGGTCCCAATCCACCTGACTAGGTTCCTTTGTCGAGACACAAGCTACCTGCGTCAATCTTTGCTCTAATGCGGTTTGGGGAGTGGCCGTTGTGGAAGGCCAATGATCGGCGTCTTGCGACAACCATGATGGTCCGAACCACCAAAGGTTATTGCTTTCCAAACCGGACGGGCAGGTACCTCGCGAAATTAAGTCAGCTGGATTATCGCTAGACCGTATATGAAACCAATTATCGGCCGATGAAAGCTGCTGTATCTCTGATACACGATTAGCAACGAAGGTTTTCCACTTGGTAGGATGATTCTTGATCCATGCTAACGTGATCGTGGAATCGGACCAGTAATATTCCCGATCAATGGTCATTTGAAGAGCATGCTTGGCCCTTGTCATTAATTGCGCGAGAAGAAGAGCTCCGCATAGCTCTAGTCGCGGCAATGTAATTGCCTTCAATGGCGCGACCCGCGATTTCGCACATAATAACCGGACGGTCCACGCATTTCCTTCATCTAGTGTGCGCATATAAACGCATGCTCCGTATGCCTTTTCCGAGGCATCCGCAAAACCGAGTAATTCTATTATTCGAGGGTTAGTGCATGTTACACGTCTTGGGATAGCTAATTGAGTGATCTTCTTTAATTCTGACCTAAAGGTACTCCATTCTGTGTGTAAAGCCTGAGGTACGCTCTCATCCCATCCTATCTGCAGCTGCCAAAGTTGCTGCATGACCAGCTTGGCCGTTGTAATAATCGGTCCTATCAGACCAAGCGGATCGAAAATTTGTGCAATTTCTGATAATATTGTACGTTTTGTGATTCTAATCTGATTATTCGCTTTGATGAAGTAACGCAGTTCGTCAACTTCTGTCAGCCATAAAACTCCTAATGTTTTGGAAGTGTTGTCGATGCCCTTGATTTCTATTTCTTCTATGGATTGTGATGGGCACAATAAAATTCTATCGTCGTTGCTTGCCCACTTTCGTAACGAAAACCCTGCTTGGTTGAGTATACTATCTAATTCTTCCTTAAGCGACTGGGCTTCTACAATTGTTTCGCAGCCTGTTAACAGGTCGTCCACATAGAAATCATTGATGATTGCGTGACTTGCAATGGGAGAGTGTTCGGAACAGTCTAACCCGACTTGGTGAAGCACCCGCGTGGCTAGAAAGGGAGCTGAGGCAGTACCGTATGTCACTGTGTTTAGCTGATATTCGGTAATAGGACCACTATTATCTAAACGCCATAGAATTCTTTGAAATTTGCGATCATTTTCGCGAACTAATATTTGTCTATACATTTTTTCAATGTCGGCCGAAATCACGAATCGATGTTTCCTAAAACGAAGTAAGATCGAAAATAGATCATTTTGTACTGTTGGGCCCACAAGTTGAGCATCATTCAACGAAAGTCCTGAAGATGTTTTCGCAGAACCGTCGAAGACTACGCGTATCTTTGATGTGAAATTTGAATCTTTGAATACCGCGTGATGTGGCAGATAGTAATTATGTTCTAAGTCTTTCGTGGTTGTTGTAATCCGTGACATATGTCCTAAGGTTTCGTATTCTTGCATAAAATGTGTGTATTTTTTATGTATTTCTGGATTTTTTGCGAATTTACGTTCCAGCGACAATAAACGTTTTTCGGCCTGACTTCTGGATTCGCCGAGATCCTGAATCTTACTAGTGAATGGGATAGCTACTATATATTTTCCGTTGACGTCACGTGTTGTGTTCTCTCTAAAGTGTTGTTCGCATTCGTCACCAGCTGCAACTTGCTGATTAGGACGAGTGGAACTATTATTTTCTATTTCCCAGAATTGTGAAATTGCACGATTTAAAGTTTCATTGCTGGTAACATGACATACTGTAACACGATTCCGTATCTTATCGATGCGCCAATTTAATTTCCCACCTAGAACCCAACCAAGTCGCGTCTTTTGCCATATTAAATCGGTTGACTCTATTTTATGTTGACCGATACATAGTAAGCGCCAAAATATACCTGCACCTATTAGCAGGTCGATCCGTCTAGACCTTGCAAAGTCGGGGTCTGCTACCGTCACGCCCGCAGGTATAGGGGTCATTACACGATGGAGCGGTACGTTTGGCATGTCTTCGGTAATGTCCTTAATTACTAGACACGACATGGCTGTACTAAAACTATTGCACCTTGACTCCATTGTAATTTGTACCCTCGAATGAATAGAATTACTTATTTTGCCTAAACCACCGACGGTTGTTTGTACGGATGTACGTGGGATACCTAGTTTATCACAGAACGATTCCGTTATAAAATTCGCCTGAGAACCGACGTCTAGCAACGCGCGACATTTATGCAATTTGCCTACCTTGTCTTTAACATATACCAACGCCGTAGAAAGTACAGAATAATCTACTAGTTCGATATCTGAGTTCGAAACACAAGCTTGCACCGAGGAACTAGTCGACGGTTCTTGAGAGATCGTTTGTGTTGCCGACGGTTGCGCAACCGTCGGTTGCACTGAATCTGTGGCTACTATGGGTGCCTCATCTCGATGCAAAAGAGTGTGGTGCTTCTTTCCACAAGTTCTGCATTTTCCTCGCGTGCAGCTTTTGATACTATGTCCTGGCATGAGACAATTAAAACAACAACGTAATTTTTTAATTGTTTCATGCCGTTCGGAATGGCGCATAGCCTTCAACTTTGTGCAATTATACAATAGATGCTCACCATTACAAAGTAAGCAACTGTTTGTAGTATTTGCAACGTGCACTACCGAGTCAACTCTATTTCTGAAATTGTTTTGATCTATGTGCCTATTTGATTTGACTGTACTAATAGTGGATTGCTTATTGATGATTGATCTTTCAAGAAGCATGGCATGTTGCTCTAAGAAATGCAACATGTCTTCGAATTTTGGAGAATTTGACATACTGAGGCGATGTTTCTCCCATTCTCTACAAGTTATTGCATCTAATTTTTTCGATAAAATCAAAATGATTAGAGTGTCCCACTTATCAACGGCTTCACCTAACGCGCCTAACGCGAGCACGTGATTATTTGCCACATCGGCAAATTCACGGATTGCGGCACTCGTTTGCTTGTGAATCGGTGGAACTTCTAATAACGCGTTTCCATGGTAATAGATTAGCGATTTGGTATCTTCGAATCGTCTCTTCAAAGTAGACCAGGCGAGATCATAATTGACTTCAGAAACACCCAGTGATTGTATTACGCGAGCCGCAGAACCCTTTAACGATGAATTTAAATAATGGAATCGCTGAATGTTCGACAGAGATGCATTGTTGTGAATTAGGGATTCGAATGTATCACGGAAACGTAGCCAATTGTTATAGTTTCCGTCAAAAATGGGCAACACGATTCTAGGGAGACGCGGAGTAACTTGTGAATCCGTTAACGCAGGTGACGCTGAAGTGACCGTAGGGCTTGGTCGCGATACCGAACGAACACGCGCTATGTATCTCTCAGCCTTTGCCATGCAATTGAAATATGTCGTTTCAAACTCGGTTCGCTCGTTTTCATGGAAGGATTCCTGATCTGTACCGGCAGCTAGCATCTCAATTTGTGACTGTATGGTATCAAATTTATCATACAGACACTCATTTTTTTTCATGCGTAATTCTAACGCGTCTATGTCGGTATTTTCATTTGCCGTTTCGAGAAAATGTTTAAAGCGAGTCAGAGCGGTTTTAACCTGACCGCGCGAGGAAATTAATTGTTTAGCTTCCATTTCTAATAACCTTCTACGCAAATCGAATATGTGAGAAGAAACTTACGAAGTTGGATGGATCAGTGGATAGGCGATTTGACGCTGAGTCCGCTGCAATCCGTTGTATGCTCTAGTTATTGTAGACTCCAAGGTTTCTGACGGGCCTGCTATCTCGTCCAGGAGTGGGATGTTGCAAGTTAGAACGTCCTGTCAACTTCCTGGATGTGGTGGCCGCCTTCTTGGATGTAGTCTTGACTTGGTTCAATGTCAAACCAGTTGGCTTGTTGAAAATTGTAGACTCAAGTTTGACGGCTGGATCCTCGAATCCAAAGTCACGATGTCTTGAGCAAGTTTTCCGTTCAAACAGTGTACTATGAATCACTGTATCCGGCTCGAAGGACCAATGTTTGGGACTCCACGATTGTTACCGATGTGTAAAATCGCTCGAGTTCCGGGTGAGCTTGCACGTGGTGTGCCGACTAACAAGTTTAAATTATAAGACTCCGATACTATGAGACTGTGTGACTATGTCTCTTGCTATTTAACTATGTTCTTACTATTTGACTATGTTCTTACTATGTGATTGTGTCTTACTATGTATCTTGTTATGCTCTTACTATGTGATTTCTTACTATGTCACTTCTTACTATGTTGCTATTTCTTACTATATGAATTCTTACTATGAATCCCGGCGCCGAAGTGGCTCAGTTTTATATGGAGGAGTTCCACTGGTCACTCCTCCATACCTCAAGGCGATACGCTAATTGGTTAGAGCCAAAAAGTCAAAACTCCAATCAGCCGTATGCCCTGAGTGCCACCAACCCCCGTTCTTGTGCCCTTAGCACGCATTTCGAGAACGAGGGTGGGGTGAGCCACTCGGAGCGGGAAGTTTCCCGAATTTAGGCAACGAAGGGAAAATTCCTCTAGGCCCATGTGCCTCTCAAGTGCGGGTGTCGGCTGGGCGCCGGGCCTACTGGAAGTCCCTTGTTTACGACATGCTCTTTGCTATTGAGGAACCACGGTTGACTTAGAAATTAAAGCTATTGTCCCTCAGTGGACGTTATGAAAGTTCGACGAAAAAGGTAAAGAAAAGGCTAAAATGTCTTAGTCCTCAAAAATAGCACTACCGGCACGCTCATGTCGTAAATGTCCCAATGGAAACTTCCCGCTGTTGCTTTGTGGGACGGAAGATGCTCTCCCCGTTGAGAGACCTTGGCCGCGTATGCAGCGCAAGGGTTTAACAACGTTTCTATACGAAAACACTAACTTCATTTATGTTTCTTCTATATTTGTGTGTGAATCTTATTTGATTTGTTATAAAACTTTCACGTACACACATGTACTACAACAATTATTATAAAACTTATGAAGATATAAACCGCAAAGATAATTATCCTAAAGCTTTCAATGTAAATGTCGTCTTAAGATGACGAGAATTGGGACCAGAGGCAGAAAAAATACTCTCGAATATGATCACTGAACAGAGACGAAAAATAAGGGCAGATTCTGCGTAGGAAATGGTCCGAGTTTTTATTAGGGACATGCTAAAAAAACAGGTGCTACATTATTGCTCGACTTCCCTCTATATCACATGCCCAAGTACATTTTATTTGATAGTCAAAACTTCATAAGCGAAAAAGCTTCGACGTTGACCACCTGTTAATGTTTGCTTTCGTTCAAGTTTATCGACTTAATCCTATAATGGCACACTGGGTCTTCGATAACCAAGACAATGATTTTTATTGCTGCATCGAAGAAAAACAGATACGATTTCTTGAATTTGTTTGAATTTGTTCCAATTTTATCACTCCTGGAAGTATTCCACTGAATTTTTCCAGAATCCTTTGCGCGTTCCAGAAATGTAAAAAATGATGCCGAATTTGATAGATTCTAACGTGACATTTTTAATCCAAAGGTAACAGTGTGCCCATTGTAGTATCAATGTAGCTATTTCTTTAAAATACTCTAAGAAATGTTCTGTCCAATTATCCAAAAGTTTTGTGGAATCGGTTATACAAAAAATCTATTTCAATTGTTTGTTGATTCGGTTTTAATAAATTTCATGCACCTTTTTTCTGTCTCTTAAAAAGGTCAACGTTCCCTAAATATGTACAACATTTCTTATTTATACTATGGTTCAGTCAATTTACATTGCTCGATTTCATTTTTTAACACTGTGGTTGTACACAAAATTATTGAAGAAATTCCTGGAAACTTCTCTTCTAGCTACAATGTTAAAAAAAATAAAATTTGGTAATATAAAAAGATTGAGAAAGCTGCTAATGAAATGTCCCAGAGGGCTAAAAATTCAACGGTTGAAGCCTCCACAGCGACTCGTAAATATTTACGCTGTGCCTTATCGCATTTGCATGTGAAACTCGTTGGAATTTCTGAACCGGAACATCACAATTGAAACCGCCGCTAGTTTTGTTCGTCCGAATACTCGATCGTAACCTTAACCGATATTGGATGTTTAGGTTTCTACGCTTTTAGAGTGCATTCGCTTTTGCGGCCAACTGATGGCTCTAGGTAAAAAATTGAAGACAAAGTATGGAAAAAAAAAAAAAAAGAAAGTCGTATCCTGTTTAAAACAATCTCTTTATTCTGGCAGATATGCAAGTTTAATGAATTTTCTCTAAATGAGTTTCTTTTTCGCGTTTTTTGAAAAAACAAAAACAAAAAAAAAAAAAGAAACAAAAAAAAAAAAAACGGACTGTATTTTAACATTAAAATGAATCAAATCGGGGGAGTATTACTATATTTTTAATAGAAAACAGTATATAAAAAAATTGCACAATGCGTGGGTCAATTCCGATGATTTTTCAATATGCTATTTAATTAATTTTATAAGAACATAAATTTGCATAAATATCCAGTTTTGTAATCAGCTAGGGTATTCTCTGACTGATATTCTTACGTATGACTTCTTTATTATTATTAGAAACAGTTGGGGATATTGTTTATGTACTTATACCGTTGTACATACAGTCAGTCACAGGCAAAATCGTATACAGTCGTATACAGGTGAGTGCGTACCGCGTTATATGGAAACCGCGCTATAAGAAACTCGGATTTAATCGTACAAACCAGGCTAATCCGTAGCGCGTTGTATGGAAACCATCTACCGCGTTGTATGGAAACCGCGCTATAAGAAACTCAGAATTAGTACAAATCACATCATTCGTACCGCGATATATGGAGACCAATAAATACAAAAGACAAGATAAATTATAAATTATTTTTATTGAATTGAAGAGTTCATATAAGGAAATGATAAAAAAAAATGAAACAACAATTAAACTAAAAAACTGTTTTCCAACAAAAAAAAAAAAAAGAAAAACTTTTGTAAAATTATGTAGAGGTGCCGAATTTGCCATAACGTGAGAGAATGCATGAGAGTGAGGGTGAGTGTGTGTATGAGGCGTTCGTCGCTTGTTCGTCGCGAATGTTCGGTCCTGGCGGGTAGCGCAGGTGCGTGGAAAGGAGCCTTCTCGAATGTTCGATGACGGTTTACTCTAATGGGTAAAAAGAACGCCTTCTCGAACATTCGATGATGGCAAACCCCCACCACCTGTGCTAATGCATATAGAAAGAGATGCATGCCCGCCGGGCGACATTCGTTAGAGATTCGTTAGAGATTCATTAGGCGACATTCGAAGGCCCGATTAAGTGTAATTTATCAGATTAATATAAGCCTGCGTGTACCTGTCCTACAATTATGTAATCTTTTAACACTTATCCTCGTTGTCAAATATGAGTCGCCTAACTCGTCTTCTTTTAATGGGTAAAATGCCTTCCTAGCTTGGTTCATCTTCACATTGGTTTTCGATTGTAGCTTTTTTTTCTAACACCCCTAAAACCTCTCTATAGGTAGCTAAGCAATTCCTTAACTCTCTTTTAACACGTTGACGACGGCGCGGATATTCGCTGTCTGTTCCGTGCGGCGGCGCTTCAACTAGCTGTCCGCTCCGTGGGACGGCGCAGCACCAAATTATACTGTTCATTGCTTGCGCCCTAATACCCACTAGCTTATTCGAATAGACCGAATCTCCAAAATTCTCACGTGGCCCGAAGAAAAAATTATTGATTATTTGTTGATGGATGTTACAAATTCCCCTAGGGAAATAATAACAACAACAAAGGGAAAGCATTTTTTGAGTTTCTACGAAGGACTCATGAGAAAGACGAGAAGGCGATGCAAAGAGTGTTACAGACGGTTAGCGAATCTAAAAGGCACTCAGTATGCAATGAACAGAACAAAAAGAGTTAAAACATTTTGCAATAATTGTAAGGGTAAGCCGGCATTATGTTTACCCTGCTTTAAAAAATTGCATAAAAGAAAGGATTATATTTAATTATATTCAATTTATAGGTTAAATTATTTAGTTACAAGTTAAGTTTTATATTTTATTTATTTTTTATTTTATTTTTATATAGTACAACATTTTTATTTTTATATAGTATAATATTTTTATTTTTATATAGTATAATATTTTTATTTTTATATAGTTTTATACTGAATGTTTGATTGTAATGTTAAAATGTTAATATATGCTGTTGAATACTTAAAATAAAATTTAATTTTGCCTATGTATTTTTTGATATACAAGCGTGGCCCAACCGTGGCCCAAGCCGTCCCACGGAACAGACACGCATGGCTCACCGGTGGCCCAAGCCGTCCTCAACGTGTTAAACTTTGCGCAGTGCATCGTTGAATGATCAGTTTGAATGAAATGAAAGTTCTAATTCTTTAGCCAAATTTAGCCCTTTTTTCACATCTTGTAAATCAAGATTTGGAAGTGCTAGCAACAAAATTTTGGAAAGAATTGGTTACCAACGAAACGTACTGTGAAAGAGCTCTGAGACGACTGAAACCGATGTCGTAAACGGCTAAGAGATAAGCTTGAATGTTTATATAAACATATCCAGTTAAAATCATTTATTGGGTGCACGGAAAGAACTGATGGGACGTTGTTGAACGGAAACCGCGCTGTAAGAGTACCGCGTTATAGGAGGGCTGTCGCAATTTCAGCTCCGCGTTATATGGAAACCACGTTCTGAGAGTACCGCGTTATAGGAGGGCTGTCGCAATTTCACTTCCGCGTTATATGGAAACCGCGTTCTGAGAATACCGCGTTATAGGAGGGTTGACTGTACCACGTAAGTACATGAAGCCTGTATCAGCTTGTAAAAACAGTTAGAAAAAGAAAAACGTTTAACTAACATATATTGTAAACATATCAATGTTTACTGTGTGGTAACATCAAGGCCATTTTTAAATACAGAAAAAAAAAAAAAAAAAATTCATTATCAAATAGTGTAAAAGATATATCAGCTAAAATCGGACAGCAATCTTCCTGCATGGCGGATCCTCAAAAACGAATGAAAATCTTATCAATGATATAATAATAATACTGCATTCTGTCTGGACTTGTTGGTATATGTTGTGTTACGATCGAGCAAACAAGTAAATCTACAAAAATGTGTTCATCCTGAGGCGGTAAGAAGAGTTTAACGAAAAGATTTTCATGGTCGCACAGCACGAAACAAGCCATTTCTGAGTAAAACGAATAAACAGAGGAGATTGGATTTCGTCAACTAATATTTAACTAAAGATTTTAATTTCTGGAAAATTAAGTGATATTTACCGACGAAGGTGAATTTAATAATTTTCATTCCGATGGGAAAATTACCGTACGTTGTCAGCCAAATAAGAGATTTCAAATAAAATATTTAATCTTCACAATCAAACATGGAGGTGGATTGATAATGGTCTGGAATTGTACATTTAATTATGCTTATTTGAATATTTTGAAGAACAATTTATAAAATAGTGAGAAAAAATTGGGATTTTTCGAATTGATTAAAATTTTATGCCAATAACAAGGCAGAGAACATTCTTAAACTCATTAATATTGATTATGCAATAACAGTGCGCGTTATACCTTTTGTATGTTTAAAATGCCACGAGGAAAAATATTAAATGATACTGAAATTAAGAATGAAAAATTTTAAGGATAAAACCTGTAGAGGTTATTATAAGAAAAATTTCGATGACATTAGGAGGAAGTAGCCACGTTATTTATAATTATTTAAAAGTAGTGAGAATTGTTCACAAAAGAATCCAGAAGGTCCATCAAAATGTACAACATTGCGAGAAAAACAAAGCATTTTAAAAATGTTCCCAACTCTCGAAATTGTATCAGAAGCTGATGTAGAAACAAGCATAAGAACAGTGCAAAGAATAATAAAAAGTTTGAAGAACTTAAAACGATGTAAAATGATGAAACAACCCCGCCACTAAGCAACAAAAAGTCACGAAAAAGGAGGTTTAGGTTTGTTGAGCAACGATAACATTGACAAATAAAAGTGGAAACCAATAATTTTTTCTGATAAGAACCGTTTTCATTTAGATGGACCTGATAATTTAAACTGTTATTTTCATGATTTAAGAAACAATAAAAGCACACACCAAAGGCGACAAAATGGGTGACGGTAGTATAATTTGGGTGGGTAATAGATTATTGTGGGAGAACAGATGATATCGTTCATTTCAACAACAATGAATGGTAGGTGGAACATATATAGAAATATGTCGATAAACAATTGTTGAAGTATGCAAAGGAGCAGAAAAATTCATTTTCCAATAAGACAACTTGATCGTGCATATTGCGAAAGCAATACAAGCTTATTTTGAAAGGACAGACAAGATCTACTGATTTAAACGCTATAGAAAACTGTTGGGGGATAATTTCTAGAGAAGTTTACTCAAAAGGAAACCAGTTTAATAGTGTACAACAGTTAGAAGTATGTGTTGAAGAAATGTGACAAAATATAAAACAAAATATCATTAAAAAACTGAACAAATCTATTCGGCGAAGAATCGCAGAAGTCATAAGGAACGGGAGGCAATACACAACTACTAATAGATCATAAAAATAAATTTTAAACGTTCATGTGTTTTATAGTTTTGTCACGATCAATCAACGATATTTTCGTGGAATTTCGAAGTCTTAGAAATATACAGTTCAATTAAATAAAAATAAAAGTACAATTTTTTTTTTCTTATTGAAACTTTGTGTGCGTATAGAGAGTGTAGTATACGTATGGATTAATTTTTTGTTTACGGGAATATCAGTTTAAGAAGGTAGAATGAACGTTCAAATGTCACTGCCTTTTCTCGTCTTTTCATCGTAACTTTGTAATGGTGCGTGATAAAGAAAAACCTTTTAAGTACAACATGCTTAATTTTTACTGCTCTGTAACCCTGTCGTAACAAAATTTCCAGGAACAAGTATGCTCAGAGTACAAAAAGTATTGAAGCTTTGGGGGATGATTTCACAACCTTTTAAGACACTTCCCTCGCCAAAAAAAATTATCGTTCCATATATGAACAATATGGTTCATATACACATGAATTTTCATTGAGATCAGAATGTTAGAATTACCTGAATTTTCTTGTTATATAATGTGCGAATACTTTTTTCAACCACTGCAATTAACAGCGGTGCACGGAAAGATGTCCCCCTAAAGCACACAGTAACAATACATTTGTACAAAGGTAAAGAAAATTCTTTCCTATATATCAACGATTTATATGGTTTTATGTAGTGTCATACAGTATTGTCGCGGATTGTAAATATGTATTGGATTATTCTATGAAAATGTTTCCCAAATTTAATCATCAAAATTCTATCGTTCTTAAGCACAACATTAGCTCATCAGAATATAAAATCAGCCCGTCATTATCGGTAAATAAACGTTAAACTATCTATACTTAGAAATCACTACTACCAGAAATACTTTGGAACAATTAAATTACAACAATAAATTACAATGTAATGGAATATTAACACTAAAACTGCCGACGATTATAGTGTACTTGTTTGCATGAAAGAGATCAAATTAAAAATTACATGAAAAGATGTTGAATACATAGGAAATAAATTTTTATTATTACCTTCTGCAGAAAATCATAGTAAATTTTGCAAGCTTTACCACAGTGAATCTATTATAAGGCTGCTATGAATAATCACCAATTGGTTATTTTTACTTCTGTGGTAGATCTAGTGTTAAAATACACATTGTAGAACAATACTCGTACAGTATTGCTGAGTCGATTGGTCCTTCAAAGATTGAATCCTTTAAAAAAAGAAAGAAAAAAAAAAAAAGAAACAACCTTCGTATGTTCTGTACTCGTCCAATTGCAAAACAAAAAAAAAAAAAAAAAAACGAATTACATCAAATTATATTTCCGTCTAAATTATTTAACTTTCGTCTAAAGCTATTTTCGATTTAATAGCTTCGACAAATGTTTCAGTTTCTAATGTTAGATGTATGTACCATGTATATGAAAACAAAGCAATAATGGAATAATTGATCATCTACGATAATGCCGAAAAGGCGAGGGGATTCGACAAACTAAATCTGTTAAGGATCTATATTTATGCAAAACGTAAATTCGAACGCTTCATTCATAACTCTTTTGCCAGTCAATTCACATTGTTGAATTCTATTTTTTTAAACATGTTTTTAGAGACTGAGACTTTCAAGCAGATCTGTATCCGACATATCTAATACGTAACAAAATAAATCACTTGATTCTGTGGGAACGTTTAACTTCGTAAAGAATCATTATACCACAGCGGCGAAATAAATAAAACGGTTCTTTTACTTCAACATTACACGCACTGTTGCAACAAACATAGTAGCATAAACCACATTTAGAACTCACTGTAGATCCGACATGTAAATGCACGATCAATGGCTTGATATACGTAAATATTTACGAGATCAAGATGAGGGTGGTTGTTGCAGAAGAGGGCTATAGAATAAGAAGTAGGGTGAAGAAGTGCGCAATACTAAGATTTTAACAAATTAATGAACTAAAATGTTAATATTGAGTGAATTAGTATTTAACGACTATGGAGGGGTATAAGTAGTAATATGTAACTATTAATGATTTAATAATGTAGCAGTAATTAAAGTTATTAATAATAAAGTGCACAAAAAATTCATAAAAATTATAGTTCTTATTATTAGTATGAAATTTCGAAAAATAGTTTAACAAAACAATAATTTTGTGGATTATAAATATAATAAAATTTTTTTTTTGAGATTTTGACTAAAAAGAATTATCTTAATTATAATTTACAAAATTATTGTTTTATTAAACTATATAGTCTAAATTTACAAGAGTTTAAAATTTATTATTTATTATTTTCTAAATATTTTTCATATTATCAACTTTGGAGAATCATTTTTTTTATGACATTAATTGAACTAGAATTAATAACGGTTATAACAATATTTTTTTTAATAAATTATATTAAAATTAATGAATGATTCTTTTTTAGTATATTTAGTATTTTCAGTTTGTGAGGCTGTTTTGGGTATATCTTTAATAGTAAGGATATCATTTGAAAATGGTCACCAAAAAATTGGATTAAAAAAATCTATTGTTATAAATATTTTTAATTGCATATATATATATATATATATATATATATATAGAATTATAATTCAGACCATTAATATAAATTTTGAATTTTATAATTTTTAAAATAACCATGAAAAAATTTAAAGAATATTTGGATATATTACATTTATTTCTTACAGTATTAGTTTTTATTACAATTATTATTTGTAATGGAATCTGATTTTATGAATATTTTTTTAAACACTAAGAATTTTATTTAATATTTAATATCGATTTATTAAATTTTATTGTTTATTTTATTTTATTTTATTTTATTTAATAAATCATACAATATTAATATTTTAATTTCATTAATTTCCTTAAATCTTAGTATTTCGTCTGTCTCCTAATATATTATTATACATTTTTATTTTTAAATTTAATTATATATGTATATATAATTTTATTTATTTATTTATATTGTTAAATCAAATTTATTGAATTAACTATAAGTTAACGAATATATTTATTACCATGTAAGAATAATTATAAGTAATTTAAAAATAGGTTGTTGAAATTTTAAAAAACCATAAGATATATATGTCTGAATTCATACGATTATCTAAATATCTTAGAAACCGTCAAATTGAATATTTAAAATTTTTACAAATATACATGTCATTGTCTAGTCAAGAAACTAAATTTTTTTTAAAGTATAGAACATTTTTGATAGATCACGATAAATTTATAAAACGATACGAAAAATTTTGCAAAATTATTGAAAATTAATGAAATTGCAGGGTATTTTTGTTAATCAATTAGTAAAATTATTAATCAAATTATCTACAATTTTAACTGTAACTTTTGTAATTCTAACATATTTAGTCATTTTTGCAAGAATTATTTATTGGCTTTTAAAGAATATAATTCATCGAAATATACAATTTATTTATCTATATTATTTTCTGTTTTTTAATTTTTGTTTTATGTTTATGTTGTTAAATCAAATTTTATGCTTTATTATAATGAACATATTTAAATACATAAGAGTATATAATCAGAATTAAAGAATTTTTCAATTTATTATATCTATTACAGAATTTTTGTCAAACAAATCAATTATTTTTGAAGGATTATCAAGAATTTATCAGATACTATTATGAATCGTTAAATAGATTATCGTGACCTTTTAAATGATTATACTGTATTAATCGAGCGCAAAGATTTAACTGTTCAGAAAATTCAAATTTTAGAAGAATTAAAAAAATTTTTATTGGTCTATGAAAAACTTTTAATTATGAATGAGAGAATTTTATCTAATCATCGTGAAATATTAGGTATTTTAGAATTTAAATTAAAAGATTATAATAAAAAATTATTATTAGTATTGTTTTAAATTTTTATTCTGCTTTTTTTGTTTTAATTTTCTTATGTACTGTAATGGGTGTTGCAATTTATAAATAATCATTAAATAATCATGAAAAAATTTAAAGAAATTTTGGAAATTTTAGGTTTCATTTTAATTTATACGATTTGAATTAGAATACTTGCTTATTATGGCGTGTATTTTTATGAATAATTGTTTTAAATAACTTTAAGAATATAAATATTTTAATTAATCATGGATGTAATGTATTATTTTTATTAAGTTTTATATTTGTATATTTTAGGAGATGGGTGGATTGGTGAATTATATATTTTCAGAATATGGATTAAATTTTTATAACATAAGATCAACAATTTTATTATTTTGGGTTAGTGAGTTAATAATTTTAGCTTTAAAAAGGTGGTGCATATATATAGGTATTTATAATAAAAATAGCGAAACTATCTTCTGAAATAAATGATAAAGAACTTTTAAATAAAAGTTATTCAATAGACGTAGCGGAATTGAACACCATCTATCATCCATTATCGAATTTTCCCTTAAAACATACTGTATGTATTTAGGGTGATAAAAATTTGGAAACGTATGCATTAACGTGTCTTTATTTATTGTGTGTGTGTAATTACACAATGAAATGTTTTATCTCTAATAGAAAAATCATATTAATTTGTAATGAAGTACAGAAATCACCAGTCAGTAAGAATCGTACACAAGTTGGTGTTGGCCGGTGTGGCTATAACTGGAGGAAAAACTTAGAACCCATAATGTTACGAATAAGTAAAACCTAAGAGCCACCTTATAAGAGGAATAGAACACACCTAGAATTTTGCGATAATGTAGTAAAATCTATTCCACGACGATTACAACCAGCCGAAAATAGTAGTGGTTTCTATTGAATTAACTGTTTTATTGATTACAACGATGTTCCATACCACCTGTACAATTTTTACTGACTGATGATTTCTGTACTTTATTACCAAACACGTTTAATCTTTGTAAATCAAGAAATAAACAACGAATAAAGTTTAATTCTCTCATTATTGCTTCATAATTATAGCGTTTGTTAGGGTTATGGTATAATATTCTTTGATATTGTAAGAGAATCGTTATTAAAGTAATCGCCGGTCGGGATGCGAACTCGAATTTTGTTCATTAATTCCTCCTGGAAGGGGGCGGGGGTGGGGTATCCACGCATAAAAAACAAAACCTAACGGATTTTACTAAAGAAAGAACGTTTTACGTCGTCGATCGCAACGCAATTCCCCGAATTACGCCGGATCGCAGACCCGACCGTCGGCGCTTTTTATTTTACACATCCATATAAAATTACTTTATTTCAACTACGTCTATTCTAATTCGTTGCCCGCAAACTTTCATCCACTCGCTCGTCTTCTCTCCTTCCTTTCAGTGAAGTAAAAAATACTGACTACATTTTTTTTATAATCGGCTTTTTCTTACAAGAAGGCTTTACTGTATTATTAGCAATGCTTTATTTATTGCTTTTACGCTGGTACTCACCCACCCGCGTTGATTAAAAAATCCAAGTACCATGAAATTCTGCTGGGACTTACCTGTAACAGTAAAATATTACATGTTAATTAAACAAAACAATTTTTAATAATTTTAAAATACGTTTTGACGTAACAGTTACATTAAAAATCAAATATTTATATAGCAAAAGAAAATAGACTAGCAAGAAATATTACTTATAGAAATGAAGTGATATATCCAAAAACGCTTCCATTCGCACTATTATTATTCGAATACTCAAATAACCATGTATACAACTACTTGAGTTAACACTTAGCCGACCGAAGGGGGAAGAGATCTCCCATTTTGTCCTCAAGAAAGCGTTGCAATTGATTCTGTTTGCTTTTATTGTTAGTTAGTCTTGACCTAGTACTGTTCATAAATCTTTCAAAATACAATTTTTAATAAATTCAACATCAGCTTAGGACCAGGCTAATAACAAAAGTAACTACAATCAGTGGCACAGCAATGTCATGGAAAAAATGAGAGATCTCCGCGATCGGACGAACTAATTGAAATAAAACACTTATTTAACTTATCGGACAAAAAGATTTGGGATTCTTCAATACTAAAATAACAAACTAACAAATTTTAATACCATAATATTCCATTTTAGTACCACTTTCTTATAGCTAACATAGGTTATTACGTGAAAAGTCGTAATCAGACATCCCCGAGTACATCAGTTTGTACTGATGTCATCAAATCAGTTTTTGCCTGATGATTACAAAAATGTTAAAGCTTTAAGTAATTATAAAAAACCCTTGAAGTTTAAGGAAGTGCTGATTTATGTAGTTCCTATATACTACATACTATTATGCTATTTTTATATTTTTAAGAAATTTTACTCATCTAACATGAATTTGCTATGTAGTGCCGGATTTTACAGACATTTCTGAAGAAGTCGTTATTCGGTAGAGGTGTCAAAGCGGTTTTCGATTTTCATACAAACAGAAAAAACATTCATCAGAAATTTATCGCACAGCGTTTTGCCACAATATGGCCGTCGCTTGTCTCTACATGCAAACAGAACCGTAGTTATGCTTAACTGCTATTGATACGCTGTGATAACATTTAGCCGTATATTTAAGGGTATATTAATAATGTTAAGCTTTTATATATTCTACTAATTTTTAAGAGTTATGTTGGGTAATTATTTTTAATTTTGTCAGAAAGTACATATTAAATATACAACAAAAATTACCTTAAACATCCTGCAAGTAAAATTATGTTGCGTCCTCTTCATCGCTCATGACTGTCCAACAGTAATGAAGTAGTAAAAACGATTAATTTCTATATTTTTTATTTACATTTTACGCGTATACGTACGCCGAATTCGGTAGGTTGTACGAACACTTACGCGGCCGACTGTATTTCATCCTTATTTCCCTATTCCCTATATTTCACTGTTTCCACTTCATTTTCACTGATGACACAATACATACAAATACAGTCGGTACGTTCATAAAGAAACATTAAACTTTTATTAGCTTTCAACAGTTTACATCCCGACATAGACTCGCGATGGCCAAGAAAAGTTTTCGATCCGCTCGCGACGGTTGGTCGAAGCCATTTGAAACGGAAACTGATCTTTGCCACCCTGTTTCTTGACGACTTGGTGTATGCGTGTGTGTATACATAACGTGTGTATATGTGCATCTGCGACGCATTTGAAAGAAACGAAGGAAAGAAAACATACAGCCCGCCCCCCGAAAGTATGGCGTGATCGTAAATATAGATATCAAATGTTACCGAAAAACCAAAACACGCGACGAAATCAAGGTTACCCCGCTTCAACTGTCGAGATTTCAAATCGTATGCCTTAATGCTATGGAACAGACGAGCGTGCACTTGTTTTCGGTGGATACTATATTATGGTCTGCTTATAAGTGGCCTATTCGGGGGACAAGCACAGTTATAACAAAGAACTTCTGTTGTGCGAGCGGGACAGATTCCGAGTGAGCGAGAGGACACGGGCTATAAATCTTGCTCGAAACTTCGACGATTTCGATTGCAGTAGTATATACAGTGGATCCGAAAAGTATTCGTACACTGTATTACAAATAAATTCATTTAACTTTAATATTCTGATTTCAATTACTGTTTTTAATAAATCTTTACGGATATATACGGGTATAGTAGTATATGTATTAATTAATTTCTTATTTTACAACTAAATACCATTTTTTTAATCAACGAAATCAACGTTAAAGTTTCAGTGCTTTCTTTTTTTTTTTCTTTTTTTCATCTTTTAAACATAATTTTGTATTAATGCGTGATAAAGTAAAACCTTCCAGATAAAAAAATCTTAGTTTTTAATGTTTTATCGCTTTGCCATAAAAAAAAGATTCCAGAGGAACCTGTGTTCAGAGCATAAAAAATCGCAGAAGCTTTAGGGGTCGCTTTCACTTCCACTATAAGATTTACTGTTGATCAAAAAACCGCTCCTTGCAGGATTTTTATGCTCTATATTATGCTCTATATACATACAAAGTTTCATTGAAATCAGAATTTTAGGATTAGGTGAATCTCCTTCTAATATATAGTGTACGAATACTTTTTGGATCCACTATAGGTATCGTATTTCTGGAGAAAAAGTCAGAGTCAATAGTTGCTCTAATTCTGAAGCTTTAATTCTCTTCGAACAACGCAGTTTCAACACATTGCATGCGGGAAACGTACTTTTACGTATTTCGTAGCGTCACTGGATCACGAATCACGTAAGAGTAGGTATTTAATAGACTTGTGCTGGAGAGTGGATATTATTATCATATAAATACGATAAAAAATAATACCATCGAAATATATATTTCTCTAAATATTCATAGAGCATATGTTTAAGTATAAAATAAAAGAGAGCTTCGTTGAGAAAAACGAAGTGATTTTCGATTTATTGCGATTTTACCGAATGAATTCACGAAAAAGTGCCTGCTACGGTTACTTACAAAATTGAGCGTACACACCTAGCACATTTAAAAAAAAAAAGAAAAAAAAAAAAAAGAGATCTCGTTATTTATGCTTAATTCGGTGTAAACTTTTTATTTACAATTAGTTAGTATCAAATTTCTTAAAAAATGTCCATTCCTTGTCCAATTTAAAATTGGCCGGTAAAAGGAATTGCGTAACCATCGATTATGAAAGTGGTGTAAGTCGAATTTTTATAGACAGGTGTCAGGCATTACGAAAAAATAATTTCCTATACACACCACAGAATTATCATGATGTCATAAAAGAATATAGACAACATAATAAATTCATTTTACACGAAATGAAACTAGAGGATTTCATTTCAACAAAAAATCTACAGTACGTAATCGAAAAACACATAAACAGTAACACTAACGGAGGAAAAGTAAATTGGTAGCAAATATGTTGATTGAGGTTTCTTAAAAGTGCACTATATACTACTACTTTATATAAAACACCGATGGAGGACAAAGAATTTAAGAGTTTCAGTTTATTACACGTTCGGAAGGACCGCCAGAATTTGAAAAAGTCGCCCTGGCGCCTTTATATCACAATGCTAGGCCTATCTCTTACGAAAAATATAAGGATATGGAGCAGCTATTACCCTATACGAGCCCTTCCTGTCCATCATCAATATTTTAAAACACTGCCGCATGAAGAGCCTAAGTTAATACCACTAATATCTTATGTTAATTTTTAAAATATAATTAACGTCCAAAATTAAAAATACTACTTCTATTTTATATCTTATTATTATTTGTAAACAAAATTGAATTAATATGAAATATTTTAAATGATATCTGACTTTTTTAGATTGAAATTAAACGATCGACTAATTTTGAAAGTGGTGTAAGTCCACTTGCAGTTCGCAAATATACATTATTTTAGTTAAATTCGCCTAAAACAAATTTCTATAATCAAATTACATATCGATAAATCAATAAAAACATTGCCAGGCTTGATATAATTAATCTATATTTTTCTTTTATTGAGAGATATGATAACCATCAATTTTCTCGAAACAAGAGAAAATGGACTTGCACCACTTTCAAAATGAACGGGCCAATTATAAATACAGTGGAACCCTGCATAATAAAGTAGGACGTGGGAGAAAAAAAAAAAAAAAGAATGAGTGAAACGGATGATGAGCGATACGTAGTCAGACAAATTAAAATTGATCCGAAACTAGTGACCGAAAATGAACAAAGGACGAGTCTTTAAGAATGAAAAATATCATCTTCACGAAAGCTGTCCGTAGAGTTATACGCGATAAAGGGTATCACGGTAGGATAGTGAGGAAGAAGAGCTCTTATATATTTCGAAGGGGAACCAAGGCAAGCGTTTGGAATTCGGAAAACAGTATGTTAATTGCGACGAAAGATTTTTGGAATAATGTCATCATGTTCTCAGCTACTTGAAGTTAAAATTAACTTATTTAATTCGAACGGTAGAATAATTGTTTGGTGAAAACTGAACGAGTAGTTCAACAAAAATAACACGATTCCAACGATCAAGCATCGTTGGGGGTGGGGATGGGGGTGGGGTTCGATTATGTTATGGGGCTGTATGGAAGTTAACTGAATTGGTAACATTGAATTTATTGGAAACGAGACCATGGATAAGTTGAAATATCTCGACATTAAAAAAAAGAATTTCCAGTGTTCGTCCGAAAAATCGCAAATGCCGCCGGTATGCGCTACACTTCCAACAAGACAATGATCCGAAGCATTCGTCGTCCTCGTTGTATGTTGTCATGGAATGGCTGCTACTCTACAAACGTTCCAATATTATTAACCCCGCCCCGCCCCGCGAAGCACCGGATATTAATGCAATTGAGCACCTCCTGTGGCAGGAATTAAAATCAATATTATGTGATTGTAGATATAGCGCAGTGAGTAAAACGCAAAAGTTAAGATGAAGAAAATATGGAAAAATATTCCAAGTTTAATAAGAAAAAACTTAATCGATGCCTAGGCGTTTAAAGGCAGTTACTGATGCACACGATTACGCAACTAAATGTTAAAATTACGTTTAGGTTAGTTATTTTTGTATAATCTAATATGTGTACGCTCAATTTTGTGACCACGAAATAACAGTATTTTTACTGTTTAACGTTAAATATAGAGAAACGGTTAATTTTCTCTTTTTTAGCGATTACCTGCTAAAATAGCCAAATAAAGTATATATTATGTTTTTATTTTTGGAAATGTCCGTTTTTGTTTATTTTCCCGCTAATCATCATTGCCAACGTAGATGTACGCTCAATTTTCTGAGTAACTGTATATTTGTATAGTCTTCGAATCACTTGTGGAACAGGGGCAAAGAGGGATCGGGCCGCCCACCCATCCCCACCAGCAGAGTCGCACACTCTGAGCCTTAGCCACGCGCACTCTGCCATAGTAGTAGGAATAGATTTCAGTTGCGTCCCTATCTCAATATATATATATATAAATATAAAACGTAAATATAAATATGATTTTGAGATATAATTAATTTACCTTAATTGAATCAAATATTTTGTATAACATAATCCGACTTAACTCAAGTAATTTTCTACAAAATACTATTAAGCCATGTTTGCCAAGAGGACAATGTTCCAAAGATATCAAAATTTGACATTGTTATTAGCGCATATAATAATTCTACTGGTAATTATATAACAATGCTTTCCTAGCATATTGTAAACAAACTAGCGAGAATAGTTGTTCTGTATCAGATATAACTATTGTATAATAGCAATATGTTACATCTACGCCAATGGGACTCTGTCTGACGGGTGTTTCTCTTTATCTCTTTCTATCGCGCTGACCTCTTTATTAGTCAGCCTCAAATGCGTCTGGAACTACCACGACGAATAGCGAACTAGAATCGAATGTGTGCGTGAGAATAGGCGTATCCCTTCCACTTTTTCCCATTCTTGCCGCGGGACTTCAAGCGAGCGGAAGACAGTACACGTACTTCAAAATTATCGCGATATTTCTTATATTTTTCAACTTCAAATATAACTAAAACACCTGTTGCACTATATCATCAGAGTACAATAATTTAATCATGTTAAACATTTATGATGAGGAATATGAAGAAAAATGTATAGCAGATTGTAATATCGATAGTACAATTACTACCGAATCGTGAATAAATATACAAATAAAATATACAAGTAATGAAAGAGAATAAAGAGAAAGTAATTAGCAGTAACTTAATGCGAATTGAACCAGTATTAAAAATAAAAGATTATCAAGAAATTAAGTATTAATTAATGAATAATCGAACTTAGATGAGCGCTCGTATTTACCTAAATACCTTAAATGAAAATTTAATTTTTCTTCTTTAAAACATACATGTCAGTTGATTTGGGTATAACTTTAACTTCGTAATACTCGAGTGTACCACCTCTCTAAGACTAGAGATCTAAGCGTATGTTTTGAAACAGAAACATGTTACAGAATAATGTAAAATAAAGAAGCTTGCTGCTCACTGTATCATTAAATGACTAAATTATCTATCATGATTTCCTTATATTTGTACAAATATTATTTTAAGTTTCGATCTAAATTACTTCGAAATAAAAATAAATTTGTGGAAACTAATAAAATAATACCTTTTTTTTTTAACAACACTATTATGCAATTTATAAATGTCTTGTTATCGATGCTCCGTGAAAGAAGGGGAAAATCGCCCAACACATCAGAATAAAATTAGCCGTACAACTGTGAGACACATTAGAAGAACAAGAAAGAATAACAAGGTATTAATTACACTTCTTACAATTGCCGTTCCGATTTGGCCACTAATTGTAAGAAACTACAACGTGACAACACACCGTTGGGTGTACTCACGCTTGGGCCAATTATATTCATAATCGGTGTCGAATAACATTATATATACAGATAGACAGAGCACAAATGAAGAGGAAAAAAGAGAAGGGAAAAAAATTTTAGTTAATAGATATCAATATCAATATCAATATCAGTAACAAATAAGTATCTGGTATTCTTTGAAAATTACAGTAAAGGGATGTAAAATTTATTGTGTGCTGCTGCGAGCAATTTTTTGTTACAAATTTTTAATACTGTACTCTGCATTCTACAAGTTATGTCACCGAGTAATTATACCAAAGCTGACTGAGTAATTTGACGAATCATGAGAAGGTCTCAGAAACACTGAAATAGAATACCATCGACAAGCCAGTCACATGGAATCGATCATTTTCAAATAAACAGTCTATTATTGATTTAATTTTAATTATTGCATTTATTTTAATACAAATTTAGTTTTAAATATAGATCCTATATTATTAAAAGGATTCAGATCTATAATAAAAATTACAGACTTTAGACATGCCAAAAAAGTAGATATAATATAACTGTTAATAAAGATAATTAAACTTATATTGCATTAAAGAAGTTAATACAAATAACCCGCCTACTTCTATAACTAATTTAAATGTAGACTGTGTACGTATTACAAGAAAAAGTACATTTCTAGGTACACTTACTACTCTATAGAAATAGTTGTCTGATCGATTTTAGTCACTAAATGAGGTATCAACGATATAAAAATAATAAAAAAATAAAAAAATTAAAAAATTAAAAAATTAAAAAATAAAAAAAAAATAAAAAATAAATAAATAAATAAAAACGAACTTGATTATCTCTATTTGATAGACAGTATATATTCTGTCTAAATCTGACTTCTTTTCCGGTCCTTATTTTGTACAGTTTGGCTTGAAGCTAAGATTTTAACCTAGCAACTCTGGACACAACGTGAGGTTTTTAAATTGGGCAAATGTGAGGTTATGATTGACAGCGTGTAAAGGTGAATGTGAAATGGTTAATGTCGTATGAATGCGTAGTGGGAAGAATGTGATTTAATTGTATGTAGAATTAGGGAATGATTTTTTAAATAGTTGGTATGAAAGGAAAGACGAATCTGGTGGCGAATGTGGTATAAGGAGGAATATTTGAAATGACCAGCGAAGGCTCAGTCGTTAGAGAGAATTGTATGTTAGATGATGTATAGAATGAGAGAGAAAGGGAGAAAACAAGAAAGAGCGTTAACAAACAATTCAACCACGTGTATAAAATACTTTTTAATCATCGATAATCTTTAAATATATATCATTTTTGTATTTAAAATAAGGGAGAATTATTTAATCATCCTGTATTTTGATCTTTACCCAGCAACACCACACAAGGAACAATGCGGCGAATCACTTTCATCTAATGATCTAAGGAAAGAAGATCGATTCTTCAATTTTATAAAACGTTTACTTTATTTTAAACTTAATTTTGATTGTTTTTATTATTTTTTTATATCGTTCACGTTTTACCGACAAAACAAACTGTGTTACCAATAAACGAGCAATGACTTATTGTCCAATTTAGAGAAGACGACAGACAACAACAGAAAACTATCACGAAACCATGGTACTACGTGATATATAATAATCTTGATTATGAATCTTAGTAAAATTTGATAGTAATACATCTAATAATATAAATGTACAATCAATACCAGTCTTATCATAATTTATTTAATTTAGGAGGGTTACTATTCTTTATGAAACATTTATCAAAAATCGGTTCCCTGTTCTCAGTAGTGCAAGGATTATATTATCGAATGTTGATTTTTAAAAATTTATTACCAACAGAAAATAATTATTTGAATACTGCTATATACTGTACGGTAGTTATTAAAATGTACAGATAAAAGGGTACTTAAATCAGAATTTTTGTTGCGTTTCGTTGCTTGTTCATATCGTTCATATTTGTAAAAACTTAATTACAGAAAAGCTGTCACTTTATTATTAGCGCTACTTAAATTTATTATATTAGAATGCACGATTTGAATAACTTTAGATTTCTTCGACAATTATTATTTAAACATCATACAAGTTTACTTATACATTATCATTGTCATTAACTGATTAGTACAACGTTTGTTTGGGACTCCACGATTGTTACCGATGTGTAAAATCGCTCGAGTTCCGGGTGAGCTTGCACGTGGTGTGCCGACTAACAAGTTCAAATTACAAGACTCCGATACTATGAGACTATGTGACTATGTCTCTTGCTATTTAACTATGTTCTTACTATTTGACTATGTTCTTACTATGTGATTGTGTCTTACTATGTATCTTGTTATGCTCTTACTATGTGATTTCTTACTATGTCACTTCTTACTATGTTGCTATTTCTTACTATATGAATTCTTACTATGAATCCCGGCGCCGAAGTGGCTCAGTTTTATATGGAGGAGTTCCACTGGTCACTCCTCCATACCTCAAGGCGATACGCTAATTGGTTAGAGCCAAAAAGTCAAAACTCCAATCAGCCGTATGCCCTGAGTGCCACCAACCCCCGTTCTTGTGCCCTTAGCACGCATTTCGAGAACGAGGGTGGGGTGAGCCACTCGGAGCGGGAAGTTTCCCGAATTTAGGCAACGAAGGGGAAATTCCTCTAGGCCCATGTGCCTCTCAAGTGCGGGTGTCGGCTGGGCGCCGGGCCTACTGGAAGTCCCTTGTTTACGACATGCTCTTTGCTATTGAGGAACCACGGTTGACTTAGAAATTAAAGCTATTGTCCCTCAGTGGACGTTATGAAAGTTCGACGAAAAAGGTAAAGAAAAGGCTAAAATGTCTTAGTCCTCAAAAATAGCACTACCGGCACGCTCATGTCGTAAATGTCCCAATGGAAACTTCCCGCTGTTGCTTTGTGGGACGGAAGATGCTCTCCCCGTTGAGAGACCTTGGCCGCGTATGCAGCGCAAGGGTCTAACATTCCGCCCACCTTGAACGCTTCGGCGTTCAATGAATAAAACAATACCTATACTATCATTAGGTTCTATACTATCACGAGTTACAATTTTTATGATTTAAAAAGTTAAATTAAGCTATCAAGTTATGATCTACGGTCTTACATTAATTATGCTAGAATGTTATGAGCAAGAATAAATGTGTATGTACAAAGCTATGATAATATGTTTCAACCGACACAATAGAAAATCGCTAGTACATAAAACTACAACTTAAAACTAGTGTACAAAGGAGTAGGTCGATCTATGTTTACAATGATTATTTCTCATCGCTAAGGTTGCTGATGTCGTCTTCTTCAGCCAATGGTAGAATGCAGATTTTGGTGACGGCTCGTCTGATAATTCCATTCTCAGTTTTAATGGAGACTACCCGAACGGTCTTGTCCGCACCTTCATGTAGGTCGATGATCCTTCCCAACCGCCATCTTAGAGGAGGAGCGTTGTCATCCTGAATAACTACTAAGGTGCCCAGTTTCACAGTTGCTGGAGATTTTAACTGCCATTTGTATCTTTGCTGCAACATATGTAAATACTCCTGGTGCCACCTTTTCCAGAAGTGTTGCACTGTCTGTTGGATTAGCTGATAGCGGTTCAAACGATTCAGGCGCACATCGAGCAAATCTGGTTGAGGTAGCGCTGTCAAAGCGTCGCCGATTAGGAAATGTCCAGGGGTAAGAGGTGACAGGTCATTTGGATCGGAAGATATAGGATGCAGAGGACGGGAATTCAAACATGCTTCGATTTGCGTGAGAGTTGTATATAGTTCTTCAAAGGTCAATCGTTGTTCCCCTATGACTCGCTTCAAATGGTGTTTTACTGATTTTACCGCACTTTCCCATAAACCACCAAAGTGTGGTGCATGAGGCGGATTTAGATGCCATTGTATTTTTTCTTGGCTCAACAAATTGTCTATATGATTATTATGTGATTTGCTGTTTAATAAAATTCCTAATTCATTTAACTCGTTTCGAGCTCCTACAAAATTTGTGCCATTATCCGAGTAGATGCATTGAACCCTTCCTCTACGCGAAATGAACCGATGTAAGCAATTGAGAAAGGCGTCAGTACTAAGGTCCGTTGCAAGTTCGATATGTACCGCCCTTGTGACAAAACATATAAAAATGCAGATGTAGGTTTTGACAACTGCGCGACCGCGTCCCCTTTCCTTTATAAAAAACGGGCCTGCGTAATCTATCCCGCAGGTGGCAAAGGCCCGAGACGGGGTCAGTCGAGAAGCAGGTAGATTTCCCATAATATACCTGGCGCCCGTCGGTTTTGCCCTAAAACACCTCATGCAACTCCGTATAACCTTTTTTACAGCGTTCCTACCTGTCAACAGCCAGAAGCGAGTGCGTAATGATGCAAGTGTGTGTTGACATCCTGCATGTAACAATCTATTATGTTCGTATCTAATAACCAGGGTAGTGAACGGGTGATTGGCAGGCAAAACCACTGGATGTTTCTGGTCGTATTCGATTGGGGCGTTTACAAGTCTACCGCCCACCCTAATTAAATCCCGATCGTCCAGGAATGGATTCAACGATACCAACTTGCTTATTCTGGGTACGGGCTGATTTTGCCGTAAAGAGTGGAGTTCGCTTGAAAAATGTTTGGCTTGAACGAGTCTTATTAGAATGATTTCTGCATCGACTAGTTCCTGGGCGGTTAAGCTATCTATTGAGGGTCGTGTTTCGGATTTGCTAGACTTGCGATTACGGATTCTGTTTAATATATTTGTCTTAAAGCGTAGACAATGCGCGGTTATTCGACGTAGTTTGAGAAAACATGAATATCGCGTGAAAAGGTCCCAATCCACCTGACTAGGTTCCTTTGTCGAGACACAAGCTACCTGCGTCAATCTTTGCTCTAATGCGGTTTGGGGAGTGGCCGTTGTGGAAGGCCAATGATCGGCGTCTTGCGACAACCATGATGGTCCGAACCACCAAAGGTTATTGCTTTCCAAACCGGACGGGCAGGTACCTCGCGAAATTAAGTCAGCTGGATTATCGCTAGACCGTATATGAAACCAATTATCGGCCGATGAAAGCTGCTGTATCTCTGATACACGATTAGCAACGAAGGTTTTCCACTTGGTAGGATGATTCTTGATCCATGCTAACGTGATCGTGGAATCGGACCAGTAATATTCCCGATCAATGGTCATTTGAAGAGCATGCTTGGCCCTTGTCATTAATTGCGCGAGAAGAAGAGCTCCGCATAGCTCTAGTCGCGGCAATGTAATTGCCTTCAATGGCGCGACCCGCGATTTCGCACATAATAACCGGACGGTCCACGCATTTCCTTCATCTAGTGTGCGCATATAAACGCATGCTCCGTATGCCTTTTCCGAGGCATCCGCAAAACCGAGTAATTCTATTATTCGAGGGTTAGTGCATGTTACACGTCTTGGGATAGCTAATTGAGTGATCTTCTTTAATTCTGACCTAAAGGTACTCCATTCTGTGTGTAAAGCCTGAGGTACGCTCTCATCCCATCCTATCTGCAGCTGCCAAAGTTGCTGCATGACCAGCTTGGCCGTTGTAATAATCGGTCCTATCAGACCAAGCGGATCGAAAATTTGTGCAATTTCTGATAATATTGTACGTTTTGTGATTCTAATCTGATTATTCGCTTTGATGAAGTAACGCAGTTCGTCAACTTCTGTCAGCCATAAAACTCCTAATGTTTTGGAAGTGTTGTCGATGCCCTTGATTTCTATTTCTTCTATGGATTGTGATGGGCACAATAAAATTCTATCGTCGTTGCTTGCCCACTTTCGTAACGAAAACCCTGCTTGGTTGAGTATACTATCTA
>JAOPTO010000865.1:0-87413 GCA_033822845.1 Tetrapedia diversipes
TTAACACTAGATCTACCGACAATTATAGCGTACTTATTTGCATGGAGGAGATCAAATTGAAAATTACATGAAAAGATATTGAATACATAGAAAACAAATCTTTATTTATGCCTTCTGCAGAAAATCATAGTAAATTTTGATAGCATGATAATGAATTTATAAGGGTTTTATAAATAATTACCAACTGGTCATTTTAAGTGCTCTAATAGTTCTAATGTTAAGTTGCACTACTGTATGTATTAACACTAGATCTACCGACAATTATAGTGTACTTATTTGCATGGAAGAGGTCAAATTGAAAATTACATGAAAAGATATTAAATACATAGAAAACAATTCTTTATTTATGCCTTCTGCAGAAAATCATAGTAAATTTTGAAAGCTTGGTAAATTGAATTTATAAGGCTGCTATGAATAATCATTAATTGATCATTTTAAGTACTCTAGTAGTTCTAGTGTTAATATGTACAGTGGTGCAACTTAACACTAGAACTACCGACAGTTATAGTGTACTTATTTGCAATGGAAGAGATGAAATTCAAAATTACATGAATAAATATTAAATACATAGAAAACAAATCTTTATTTATGCCTTCTGCAGAAAATCATAGTCATTTTGGAAGCATGATAGCGAATTTGTAAGACTGCTATGAATAATCACCAATAGGTCATTTTAAGTGCTGTAGTAGTTCTAATGTTAATATGTACAGTAGTGCAACTTAACACTAGTGTACTTATTTGCATGGAACAGGTCAAATTGAGAATTACATGAAAAGATATTGAATACATTGAAAACAAATCTTTATTTATACTTTCTGCAGAAAATCATAGTAAATTTTTGGAAGCTTTACCACAGTGAATTTATAAGGCTGCTATGAATAATCATTAATTGATAATTTTGACTGCTCTAGTAGTTCTAGTGTTAAGTTTATTATTTAAAAGGTATTAAAAGTACAAGCTATTTCGAGAAATTTACTTGTTAATACTTGTACCTTCAAGATTGACATTGAAAAATTAATTTTCAATTTTCGCACGTTTCACACAATTCGTACTTTTCAACTATAAATTTCGTTTAAAACAAGAATTAGTGAAATTGACAAATCGAGCAAGTGTTCTTTTAGCCTCCCACGTGATAGCTGAAGGCAGAATTTTTCTATTATCTTTTTACCAAAAGAAACGAGGAACTAAAGCAGGCAAGATAATTTCTGATAGTGGCAGAATATTAAAATTCCGTAGGACATGATGTGCCACGATGTGAAATATAATTGAACGAGCAAAGCAAAGGGCGCTGTTCGCTGCTTGCGTAACGTCACGTTGAAACGGGACGAAACTTCCTCTCAAAACTCATTGAAGTCTCGTAACAAGGCTACAAAATACGTGAAGCTTTCGAATTGAACTTATTAAATGAATTAATTCCCGTGAACGAGTAGCTCTTCCAGCGGAAGTGACACTGAATAACCGGCAGAACTTAGAAACGGCAACAAACGGTACCACTTTGACTATAGACCTGTCTCACAAAATGACACGGCACGCATCGTCGGTTGTATTGAATGGCTCAAGTTAATGGTAGCATCGGTCGAGACAAAGTTGCCACACAATCAGAAGAAAACACTGTGAAATCTGTAGTATCCGAATTAACGCTAGAACTACCGACGATCACGGTGTACTTATTTGCATGGAAGAGATCAAATTGAAAATTATATGAAAAGATATTGAAAACATAGAAAACAAATCTTTATTTATGCCTTCTGCAGAAAATCATAGTAAATTTTTGAAACTTGGTAAAGTAAATTTATAAGGTTGCTATGAATAATCACCAATTGGTCATTTTGACTGCTCTGGTAGTCCTAGTGTTAACATGTACAGTAGTGCACGCTTAACACTAGAACTACCGACAATTATAGTGTACTTATTTGCATGGAACAGATCAAATTGAAAATTACATGAAAAAGTATAGAATGCATAGAAAACAAATCTTTATTTATACTTTCTGCAGAAAATCATAGTAAACTTTGGATGCTTAAAATAAATTTATAAGGCTGCTATGAATAATCACCAATTGGTCAATTTGACTGCTTTAGTAGTTCTAGTGTTAATATGTACAGTAGTGCACGCTTAACACTAGAACTACCGACAATTATAGTGTACTTATTTGCAATGGAAGAGACCAAACTGAAAATTGCATAAAAAGATATTAATTACATAGGAAACAAATCTTTATTTATGCCTTCTGCAGAAAATCATAGTAAATTTTGGATGCTTGGTAAAGTAAATTTATAAGGTTGTTATGAATAATCATCAATTCGTCATTTTGACTGCTTTAGTAGTTCTAGTGTTAATATGTACAGTAGTGCACATTTAACACTAGAACTACTGACAACTATAGTGTACTTATTTGCATGGATGAGATCAAATTGAAAATTACATGAAAAGATATTGAAAACATAGACAACAAATCTTTATTTATGCCTTCTGCAGAAAATCATAGTAAGGTTTGGAAGCTTTACCACAGTGAATTTATAAGGCTGCTATGAATAATCACCAATTGGTCAATTTGACTGCTTTAGTAGTTCTAGTGTTAATATGTACAGTAGTGCACGCTTAACACTAGAACTACCGACAATTATAGTGTACTTATTTGCAATGGAAGAGACCAAACTGAAAATTGCATAAAAAGATATTAATTACATAGGAAACAAATCTTTATTTATGCCTTCTGCAGAAAATCATAGTAAATTTTGGATGCTTGGTAAAGTAAATTTATAAGGTTGTTATGAATAATCATCAATTCGTCATTTTGACTACTCTAGTAGTTCTAGTGTTAATAGAGGGACATAACTGTACGGATAAAAGAATTTTCCACTTTATGATTAGACTAAGGACTTTATGCAAATGAGATTGTATGCAAACGCAACTGAAGCAATGGCACTAGTCAATGGTAGCATCGGTCGAGACAAAGTTACCACACAATCAGAAGAAAACACAGTGAAATCTGTAGTATCCGAATTAATAGAGGGACCTAACTGTGCAGATAAAAGTATTTTCAGACAGTGAAACACTCGTCCTTTCCATTTTATGATTAGACCACGGACTTTATGCAGATCGAAATGTATGCAAATGCGAGAAAATCTTAATTTTAACAAATTTTCAATTCAACATTCTTCTCGTTCACTTCTGTGTATTGTGCTTTTTATCACTGGCTATGTTGCATTACAAATTAAAATTTTCTGCAAGCTTTACAGTTATAAGAAATTGAAATGTACAGTAGCGGACAAAAGTTTAAGACGAAAGGACAATGTAGTGGGCATAGCTTTATCGTTTACAAATATTGCCTTTGTAAGCATTTTTATTATTATTATTGTAGAACACTGTTTCTTGATCAGCATAGAATACAAATTTTATTTATCGTACGATTTCTTATTAATTAATTTATTTATTTCCTTTGACCCTTTGGTCTTCAACTTTTGTCCGCTACCGTACAATATTATTAGAATCGTTGTCGTTCTTTACAATTTAATATCTTACAAATTACTTAAAGTTATAAATAAAAGTTGAAAATAACATTTCATTTTAAAAATACAAGGAAATATGAAGTTCTGACTGTATTGAAAAATAAATATTCCGTTCTCGAGAAGCGCTATTCCTCGTTGTCTTTTGTAGCCTCTTCAGTTCTTAGAGCGTACAATATCAACTGCATACAATAGCAATAGGAAAGATATGAAATTCTAGGAAGGATGTACTCGTATACATATACTGCCTGTATTTGTTTTGACGGTAGTGTACACAAACAGGAAAATACACCGTTCGGATAGCAGAACATTTGGAACATTCAAATATTAGGTCTTCAAATATTGCAGGGTTCAACTGTATTATTGAAGTTATTATCGGCACGCATACGTGTGTTTAGCTTCTCTTTAATTTAACCGTTTGAGTGCGGCAAAGCGCTCCTCTTATGTTTTGCCAAAAATGCGGAGAAGCGCGATAGCGCTGCTGTTTGATACTATAATTTTCGCATTAATTGAGAACGGTTGTGTTCATATTAATTTCGGTTTTTATTAATATTATTAAATTATGGTTTTTCCTAATAATATAAAAATTAAAAATTATTCTTATTTTTTTTTTAAATAAGTGTTATACTGGTAATAAAAATAGCACCATGTCAAAATCTAATTTATCCGAAAATGAATATAAAAGTGAAGAAATAAATATATTATAATATAATATATAATTTTGTAATTGATTTAGTTAACAAATGTTCTGAACTGTATACATATTATTTTTACAGTGTTGTAAAGATATACAAAATAAATTGAGTATTGTTTTTTTCAATTTGAAGCATCTTAAATTATGTTGAATGAACTTGGGCACCCTCAAATTTTATAATGAATCTGGATGTTAATTTTTAAAGTGGCCTAACTCCATTCTTGATAAGAAAATGTATATTATTCATTTAATAATTGCCACTACTTTAATAGGAACTATAAATTTAACACCTTTAGATACACTTAAGCAGTATGACTCATTAGTATCCTATACGTATATTTTTAAATTCATTGAAACGCAAACCCTTAAATATCTCGATTTGAAGATAAATGGAGTTAGGCCACTTTCAAAATAAACGGCTCATATAGTAGAACTGGTTGATTGGGAGAACGAACGAGTGAATCCAAGAGTGAAAATATAATAAATAAATGTATCATATAGTAGAAATGAAGAACTCATTACATTCCATCCTTGCCTATTACCTCAACAAAAAGGTGGTTGTCATTAACCAAATAATAATCTTGCAAATTTTCAAACTCAAAGGGTTAAATGGTTCAATAAGTAAATTTTGGTGTGCTGCTTAATTAAACCAAATAAAATAAAACATAGTGTACGAATACTTTTTTGGGACCACTGTAGTACTCATTGATTGATACAGAACACGAAATTTGTTTACTGTACTATTTCCCGATTTCTTATTAACCCTTTGACGTACTTTGACGAGTCTCACTCGTCATGACAAAATCGGACCAAACATGAGTGTCACGAATCAGACTCGTGGAATCAAATGCGAGTCAAACGTGAAAATCGCGAGTTTGGCACGTAGAATAAAGATTGGGCGAAATATACTAAAAATTGTTTGATGGGAGAGGTAACGATTGAAATATTTGATTTTTTTTCTATCGGGTGGGCCTGGATCTCATCGAGTTAAATGGTATATGGCAAGGGGTTAATTAATTTATTTATTTTCTTTGACCCTTTGGTCTTAAACTTTTGTCCACTACTGTATATAACGTATAGATTTTTAAACATTTATAAATTTACGTTTTACAGATTTACAATGTATTTACACAAAATTACTTATATTTTTTTTTTTTGGGTGTGGTACAACAGTCTTCTATGTCGGATACCAGCTTTTTCAGCACAAGTATCGCAATAATGGAGCATACCCTATAATCTATACCACTACTTAATAGCATAGCAGAAAAAAGAAGGAAGAAACGAGAAAAGTTTTCGAACATGAATATCAATTGGCTCGATCCACCGTTAGAAAATCGCGTGCCATGTAACTACCCTCTCGACTAAAGGTATAAAGCCGAAGTTTAAATGAAACGCTAAATAATAACCTATAGAATTCCAACGAAGCTTCACGAATTAATTTTACACTTTAAATTAGAAATTATGCAAAGTTTATTCGGCTATAAATTGCCGTTACACTTCTCGCGGACACTGGAACCGTATAAAATTTTATGACGCCACCCTGACAAACTTTTGGTTTATAATATTCAAACGCTTCGAATATTATATACCCTTTGTGCGAAGTTATTTTAACCCTTTGACTAGGACATACTTTGAGACGCACCGGTCGTACCATACGACAGGAATTCAGAGAATTTTTGGTAAAATTTTGGGTAGGGATATATTTTTGTGAAAAAGGTTAAAACTTTAGTTGTTTACGCAGAATTAAAAAAAAAATTTGTTTTGTAATAAGTTTTCGTAACGTAACCCCCATTTTTGTATTGGTTCTGGACCTCATACAACACGGCATTTTCTAAGAACCTATCTACCGTGTTGTAAGAGGGTTATCTGTATTCTATTTGTAGGTTAGGTTATTGTTTTTGTTTTACTATTATAAAATAATAATTAGAATAGGGTAGAATGAGGAGAGAAAAATAGGGTAAATGGATAGGTTAGGTTAAGGTTCAAATAATAAGAAAAAATAATAAGAAGGTTAGGTTAGATTATTAGGTTATTGTTTTTATTTTACTATTATAAATTAATGATTAAAATAGGGTAGAATGAGGAGAGAAAAATAGGGTAAATGGAGAGGTTAGGTTAAGGTTCAAATAATAAGAAGGTGAGGTTAGGTTAGAATAAAGTTAGGTTTAAATAATAAGAAAAAATTGTAACCAGAAGCCATCCAAAACCGAAAGGTACGGATTATGTATAAAACAGAAATAAAAAATAAAAAATTATCTACCCTTTGTTACCCCAAAAAATTCGATACCTGAAACCGAACCGGGGCCAATTTAATCGTCCCATTTTCGCCTCCCTTTCAAGCTACAACTCCAATTTACCCCTGATAACTACCCTTCGATTTGCCATTCATCAATTACTTTTCCTTTGCGCCATTTTTCCTATTTTCTCCGAGTTTCATGGCGACGTGAAGTATCATTGAAAAATTTGCAACCGCACGCAAAGAAAGAGATAGAGAGCAATCGAACAGAGTATACGATAACGAAGTCGAGTTCGATAAAATATTTCTCAGCTTTTTCCCTATTTTTATCTTACTTCTGATAAGTCCTTCCAGCGATCCTTTTTTCCGTGTCTCCTTTTAACCGGGGAAGCGAGCTCGCATTAAGTGGATCTAGTCGGCATTTCTCGGAAAACTCCACGGTAACGTTTTATCTTTCCAACTCAATATTCTCAGCCCTATTTGCTCTCGTTCTTATACCCTAAGTCAGAGGGCACAGAGAAACATTACCCTGTTTCCTTCGCATTTTTTCCGTCTGAAAAGGTGGAAATAAGTAAGACGAGATTTCTGTTTATCCTTGTGCTACAATCCTCGATAAATATTGTATATTTGTCAGTTTTACACCAACAACTTTGTAACCAACGATTTCGGTCTAATCGAAACTACTGATAAGATTTTATGGTGTTCTAAAAATCTGAAAATTATTTTTATTCGATCTTTAAACGTTACTTTTTCTCCCCTTTTAGGGGCGTTGCTTATTTTTCGTTTTGCTCGTATTTCTTTTAACACTAGAACTACTAGAGCAGTCAAAATGACCAATTCGTGATTATTCATAGCAGCCTTATAAATTCACTATGGTGAAGCTTTCAAAATTTACTATGATTTTCTGCAGAAAGTATAAATAAAGTTTTGTTTCCTATTTATTCAATATCTTTTCATGTAATTTTCAATTTTATCCCTTCCATGGAAATAAGTGCACTTTAATTGTCAGTAGTTCTAGTGTTAATTTGCACCACTGTATATATTAACACTAGAACTACTAGAGTAGTCAAAATGACCAATTGGTAATTATTCATAGCAGCCTTATAAATTAACTATGGTGAAGCTTTCAAAATATACTATGATTTTCTGCAGAAAGTATAAATAAAGTTTTGTTTCGTATTTATTCAATATCTTTTCATGTAATTTTCAATTTTATCCCTTCCATGGAAATAAGTGCACTTTAATTGTCAGTAGTTCTGGTGTTAATTTGCACCACTGTATATATTAACACTAGCACTACTAGAGTACTTAAAATCACCAATTCATGATCATTCATAACAACCTTATAAATTCACTGTGGTAAGCTTCCAAAATTTACTATGATTTTCTGCAGAAAGTATCAATAAAGTTTTGTTTCCTATTTATTCAATATCTTTTCATGTAATTTTCAATTTTATCCCTTCCATGGAAATAAGTGCACTTTAATTGTCAGTAGTTCTAGTGTTAATTTGCACCACTGTATATATTAACACTAGCACTACTAGAGTACTTAAAATCACCAATTCATGATCATTCATAACAACCTTATAAATTCACTGTGGTAAAGCTTCCAAAATTTACTATGATTTTCTGCAGAAAGTATCAATAAAGATTTGTTTTCTATATATTCAAATATCTGATCATATAATTTTCAATTCGATCTCTTCCATGCAAATAAGTACCCTGTAATTGTCAGTAGTTCTGGTGTTAATAAAGAAGGAAATAGAAATCGAAGCGGACAAATTTCGGGGAACGAGAAGAATGGAGTAGAACGTTTCGTTATTAAATTCTAATAATTATCCCACGAACGATGTATCAAGAATTTTGAACGACTTGGTTTACCCAGGTTAAGCCGTCGAACGCAGTTCTTGATATTCGAGATTAAAATTACTAGGCTTAAATCCTCTTGAGCTGCGTAACATCTCGTCCTATAAACATCTTTTCCATCTCACAATACGGATAGGAAGGGGACAGAACGAATTTATGAGAGAATAAAAATACAGTGAAAAGCTGAGACATAATTGAATGTCCTAATATCGATGAAGAAGAGATCAAACCACATCTTTTCCAACGCGTTGTCTAGCAAAACCTGGGAAATTGTAGACAAAACTTTTGAAACAACCAAATGAAATTTAATAAACCGCCTGGCGCAGACGAACGACTTCTTATCACTTTCTGTAAATCTATCTTCGTTGTTTTCAACTGAGCATACGATCGTGCAACAAAAAATCACATGGAACCTTAATATTTCAGAAGAAACGAAACTGAACTTCAATGCTTTACATCTTAATTTCCAAATTCTATTAATGTAGTGTTACAATAATAATAATATTTATTATTCGATTATAGGAATATAATTACAATGCTATGTACAAATTTTACTTAATTTACTTAATTAACAACTCTCTACACGGTATCACGTCTAATTCAACTCTACACGGTGTCACGTCTAATTCAACTCTATTCGGTATAACGTCCGATTCAACTCTATTCGGTACAACGTCCGATTCAACTCTATTCGACCAGCGAAAACTGTTGCTAACCCTTGGCCTTTCTCCCACCACGTACCTCGGAAAAATTCCTCAAGTATAACCATATTTGGGCATTTTTCCGAGGGCCTCGCACGTCGCCAAGGGTTTTCCACAAGCAGGTCTGAAATACCGCTGTTCACACCTTACTTTATCTTATGCTCTAAAATTAATTACGATACTACATTAATAATTTAGAATTTCTACGTTTTAACTTTAAGGTGAATCAGAAATTTCTTAAATTCCCCAATCTCTGTCAGAAAAGCAGAGGGCATTTAGAAAACGTTTCGATCGAAAGAGAATCATCGATCAAGACTATTTTTCCAATCATAATAAAATGTCTACTATTAATCGTAATACCTCCCAATTTATACTTTATACGATTCTGAATGAAGTAACAGAGTGTTTAAATCAAGGTACAAGACAATTTTGAATGGTAATTAATTAACCGCTTCGAAAAATATTTCCTAAAAACAATCAACTGCTCATGTTGGATCACAAAGAGGAAATTACCGTTGCGTGTGTGGGGACATTTTTATGGAGCCTCCGAAATTCTCCGCGTTTATGACGAGCGACTTAATCGTTTGGTCGATCGGTCACGGAAATACGATGGTCTGGAAGGGGCCGTTTTAATGTCACTGCCAGCAGTTACTTGAAATGAAGCAGCAGACATCAGATGGATCGAAGGGGACCCTCGTGGAGATGTTCCAGTGGAAAAGCGAAGGAAACAAATGTGCCAGTGATCATCAAAGTGATACAAGTCAAGCATTGTTTCTACAATTTATATTTTAAACGCAGTTCAATTAATAAAATAATTTTTTTCTTCAAATTTTAATTTAAACCACTTTTATAATCGAAGACACAAATATCTGTCAGGTCTATGCAAAAGATCGTTTATTGTTAAAACTTTGTATTTACCATTTATGATAATTATAACGAATGTTTTTCAAAACATTTTTGACTACTTTTCGATACCTATCGGATGATTACCTGGTAAAAATAAAAATTAAGAAACTAATTAAAGAATTGGAAAAAATGTGCCAGTAATCATCAGAGTGCTACAAGTCAAGCATTGTTTCTACAATTTATATTTTCAACGCACTTCAATTAATAAAATCATCTTTTTCTTCAAATTTTAATTTAAACCACTTTTATAATCGAAGACACAAATATCTGTCGAGTCTATGCAAAAGTTCGTTTATCGTCAAAACTTTATATTTACCATTTATGGTAATTATAACGAATGTTTTTCAGAACATTTTTGACCATTTTTCGATATCTATCGGATGATTGCCGGGTGAAAATAAAAACTAAGAAACTAATTAAAGAATTGGAAGTTTAAGAAGATTTTAATGGAATTAATTTGCTAGCGATGCAAATTTTTGTACAGACCTAACACTATTGTGTTAGTGGTTTCAAGGATACTGAAAAAGGAATTGTGACTAAATTGGTGTTTCACTTTGAGAGTTCTCTTAGAAAGGGAGTAAGGAAACAGAATGAAGGACTCCTTAAGTAAATACAAATGCATTTGGACGTCCCATTTTGAAGGTGGATAGCACTTGATTCTATGAATTCCTTTGGAATAAGATGGTCCAAAAAAATGTGGAGTAGCTCTTAATTGAATGAGAACTTGTTTGAAAATTTTACGCTGAGAATTAATCCAATAATCAATGTCAAACATTCCAAGGACCAACAAAAAATATTTTGATTAAAAATACTTCATTGGTCAATACCAAATGTTTAAAAAACGTCTCACAATATTTCGATTAATTATTCAACAATCTGTAAATCTATACTACTGTTCAGTAACTTGAAATTATTTTCTTTGACACTGAATTTTAAGATTATCACGTTAAAGTGTTAATATGATCACTCTTTAGGGAGTTAATTTTAATATTTGCAAAAAGAATACACCAAATGTAGTGATAGATGGTAAATTTAGGACCAAAAAGTTAAAGAAAATAAATTAATTAATTGATAAGAAATAACAGTATAAATAAAATTTGTATTCTATGCTAATGTTTGGATACGATGTACAATGCAAATTAAAATTTTTTAATACACATTTTTATATGTTTATGAAATTATTGTTTTTTTTTTTAAATATTCTAACAGTACTCTGTACTCTCTCTTTTTTTTTCTGCAAATCTTCATACGTGTATTGATTAATATATGTATTATTTTATTCAGATCTCAATTAATTTGCATACAGTAGCGGACAAAAGTTTAAGGCCAACGTGGATTAATTAATAAGAAATAGTACGATGAATAAAAATATCAGTCTATCATAATGATGATAAAAATAAGTATACGAACAGTATTTTCATACTATAAAACGATATTTTACATTGTCCTGTCATCTTAAACTTTTGTCCACTACTGTACCTTTATTACGTTTAGTCTACTAATAAATTCAGATTATGATCAATGAATTCCCAAAAGACCTCTTCAAACGTTAAAAGGCCCCCAAGCCAAGGAAATCAATTCGAAAAACACTTCCAACTATTTTTCACAGCCTTTTAATTCGCAGCTACAGTGGCTCCAAAAAGTATTCGTACACTATGCCACAAATAAATTCGTTTAACCCTGAAATTCTGAGTCTAATAGAGGTATTTGATAAAACTTTGTGGGTATGTAGATCGTAATAGTATACGTATGAATTAATCTCTTCTTTTCATCTGAATATAATTTTAAAGGGGTGAAACCAGCGTTGAAGCTTCTGAGTTTTCTCTCATTTTTTAAAGATAACTTTGTAATTAGTACTTGATGAAGCAAAACGTTTCAAATAAAAAGTGTTTAATTTTTAACACGTTCGTCACCTAATGTGATTCGGCTAAGTTTCTCGTTGGGCCCAAATCCGATTTCATGGAAAACTGGGGTAGAAAAATATAAAAACAGCAAAAATTTTAATTTTTTATTTTTATTCAAGAATTTTATATTTATATATTATATATATTTATTCCATTGAATTCCTTTTAAAATTCTAATTTAAAATCCTATTTAACTTTAAGAAAAGGAGCGTCACCCAAATATGGGTGACGTGGCGACGAACGTGTTAATATTCTATCGCCATGTCATAAAAAAGGAACACAGAAAAGCTTGTATTCGAAGCGTGAAAAATCGCTGAAACTTTGAAATTCGTTATCAGCCCCCTTAAAAGATATTTTGTCGTCAGAAAAATTGCTCCACGCAGGACACACCATGCTTTGTACACGCATAAAGTTTCATTGAAATCAGAATTTCAGAAGTAGATGAATTTCCTTATGACATAGTGCACGAATACTTTTTGGAGCCACTGTACGTGAAGATTTAACGATGTTTCTTTAACGAAAAGTTTCCTTCGGCGTTTCTGAGAAAACTAATCCAAAATTACCAGTACTAACAAATTCCCAGCCTCCAGCAGCGAAAAGTTAAACCCTCCGGGCTTCCCCCCCTATTATCCGTCTCTCTGTTCCTAAGAAAACTTCCAGGGTCTGTCTTGCGTTAGCCACATGCTTCATCTTGCCGATGTCAGAAGTAAGAAAGAACAAAAGGTGGTTTCTTATCGGCCAACTTCGAAACTAGGTTTCCCTTCGTTATTCCGTCCTCCCCGTTTACGAATCATGCGATTCTGTCTGTCGTAAATTATCAGGCCGCCACTTTGTTCGAAAATGACACACAGCTTCGTGCTGCCGTCTTCGAAGGTAAAGAAACGCCAACGTCGATGGGATGAGAGGGATAGAACGAGAGAGGGAGGGAGGGAGGAAGAGAGGGAGCTATAGACAAGAGGAATGACTCCTTTTCCGCTGTTTACTACCATTCTAAAATTACACACTGGGAAGGAAATCATAGAGCATGCGATGGTCTGATTCTGTTCTGAAATTACGTATACCATCCTAATCGGGTTTTTAGGGTTAAGCGATAAGAGACCGTGGACAACCACGATAACGAATAATGAAATTAGTAAAATTTCTTGAAAACGATACCGTGGAAAATAATGTAAATTTACCCGAATAATTAACCCTTTGCACTCGAGAGGCTGCTGTTAGTCGTCCAGTGATGCTGAGTTTAAAAATATTCAAATTCGAAATATTTACTAAGGTTTGCCTATATTAAACGTCATTTAGTTTAATTAAATGATATACTAAAATTTACATATATGACTGTTTAATTTCTCAGACTGACTAATAAAGAAATTAACTAAAAATATTTACTAAGGTTTGCCTATGTTAATCGTCATTTAGTTTAGTTAAGAGATATACTAAAATTTACATATATAACTGTATAATCTCTCAGACTGACTAATAAAGAAATTAACTAAAAATATTTACTAAAGTTTGCCTATGTTAATCGTCATTTAGTTTAGTTAAATGATATACTAAAATTTACATATATGACTGTTTAATTCTCAGACTGACTAATAAAGACTGTTTAGTAAGGTTTGCCTATGTTAAACGTCATTTAGTTTAGTTAAGAGATATACTAAAATTTACATATATAACTGTTTAATCTCTCAGACTGACTAATAAAGAAATTAACTAAAGTCTGCAAATTTGAGAAACTATCATTTGGTGACTAACACTCACCTCTCGAGCGCAAAGGGTTAACTTTGCTCTATTTTTACCGCGAGGCCGCGGATTTTTTAGCATTTAAGAGAAATTGAGAGATATGGAAGAAGGTAAGTAAATACACGATGCACATAACACGTAAAAATTATGCGAACTATACTAAATATAGTGAACGTTTCGATATTTAAAGAGCGAAACAGATCTGCCATTTAGGTTCCATTTCTCCAGCCAGATTAAAAAAGAAATAATTAAAATTTACATAAAAATCAGCGATCTGCTTACAGCTACAATCCTATTTTCCTCTGAATGCCCTCTCTTTCACGAGCACACGTACTTAAAGCCTTCTCTATTGCTTCTTAATCCCAGTACTCGAGGCAAAGCACAAAGAACACGGATTCGACTGAAAAACCATTCCAACTACGATCAAATTAAACGAACCGACGAAAGAATCCTCTAATCGCACATCCGCGCAGCCTGTCTTCAAACAAAACTTGCACCGAAACCCGGGGCTTAAAGCTTTCTAAACGTAGGCTCGCGACCTCTCTGAAAACGACCAGAACCCCGGCCTGATTGCATACGATTAACCAGCCTGCTTAATTACAGGGGATAACATCGATTAACCGAAGAGCAAGGTAAGTACTCACCCCGCTTCGTCTATCCCGTCGTAGCGATCACACTGGTCTGCGTCCACGGCACAAGGAATCACAGTTCACGGTGCAGCGTTGGCGACGGTGAACTAATCCAGAACGATCATCAGAGCTTGGCCAACGTAACGCTCTGGCCCTCTTAACGCGCTCAACCGTGATCCCCGCGCGCCGGAGAACCCGTGCGGACGACGACTACGACAGAACAACGCGAGGATCCTCGCGAGACCCAACTACTGTCTCCCTGTACTATCTCTTTTCTACGAGCACATATGCGTGAGTGCTTAGATCTGTCCAGGGTACGGCCAGCGGAATTCAGACTCGATCGGGCACACACCGCATGACCAACGTCTCTCCTGTCCCGTGCACTACAAGATCCGCTAGCTCTTTTTCTTCTTCACCATTCAGCCGGGTCTTCCGGTCTACCCCGTCTAACTAGTCCAGGTCAGGTGGGCTGCAGCTACGGTAAAATGATATGTTTGGTTGCCAGCGACGGTGCCTAACTAGCCAAGGCCTTCCTCGTACGATGTTCCTGCTACACTTTCTCCCTCTCTCACTCTCTATCTCTCTCTTCCCCGCTGACTGTCTCTGCTCTTAACCCAATGTCAGGCTGGCCGGTTCTTGGTTCTAACTCCCTGGAGAGAGCCCCGGTGGACAGCGTCGGGCTTCTTGATCGACGACGGTGGTGTTTGATGAGAAAAACGCAGCTGTCGCTTTCTAAACTAACGAAAATTTCGACACACACGGACTCCCTCTTGCCCTCGCGCTCGCGCTCGCACACAGCTCCCGATGCTGCTTGGTCAGAGTCACATTTTAGTGCGACACACACGGGTGGCGATGCGCCGTGGGGCTACGTTCTCTCTTCGGCCTGCCTCCGTCTCTGTTCGCCTTGACTGACACCCTCTACCCGCCCCTGCGTGCCCGACCCCCACCAACCGGCGCACCCCCACCGCCGAGCAACCCCCGATGATACACCCTGAACAAGGTGGTGGCAATAATGGTGATGGGTAGGAGTCACGTTAGTTACCAGTGAATCTGCTGGATGCACGACTGTGTTCGCTGGCTTCACTGATTTCAACGGGAGATGCTCGAGTTTCGTGGACTTTAGACAATTTTTCTTCGAAAGATCTCACAGAGACCGGTGAATCCGATTTTGGTTTGACTAGGCGCAGCGAATGCTACTTGTTCTAGAGGCTCGGGTTCAGAGCGGAACTTCGTATGCGTCGACGAAACATTTAAGAGCACCTTATAATAATGCTTACTGGAACCTATTAGGCGGAACCCATTAGGCCCATTTAGGGAACCCATTAGATAGGCACTCCTGTTATCTGAACGAGAACATAATTACTTGATAGTTCGATTATGAGTAACCTCAGTAATTCAATCCATCTTGACTTTTGGGAGATTCATTTAAACGACTCCCTGTTATCTGAACGAGAACATAATTACTGGATACTTATTATGAAAAATCTCAGTGATTCAATCCATATTGACTTTTTGGAAATTCATTTAAACGACTCCTGTTATCTGAACGAGAACATAATTACTGGATACTTATTATGAAAAATCTCAGTGATTCAATCCATCTTGACTTTTGGAAATTTTATTTAAACGATTCCTGTTATCTGAACGAGAACATAATTACTTGATACTTATTATGAAAAATCTCAGCGATTCAATCCATCTTGACTTTTGGAAATTTATTTAAACGATTCCTGTTATCTGAACGAAAACATAATTACTTGATACTTATTATGAAAAATCTCAGTGATTCAATCCATTTTGACTTTTTGGAAATTCATTTAAACGACTCCTGTTATCTGGACGAGAACATAATTACTTGATACTTCGATTATGAAAAATCTCAGTGATTCAATCCATCTTGACTTTTTGAAAATTCATTTAAACGACTCCTGTTATCTGAACGAGAACATAATTACTTGATACTTATTATGAAAAATCTCAGTGATTCAATCCATCTTGACTTTTTGGAAATTCATTTAAACGACTCCTGTTATCTGAACGAGAACATAATTACTTGATACTTATTATGAAAAATCTCAATGATTCAATCCATCTTGACTTTTTGAAATTTTATTTAAACGACTCCTGTTATCTGAACGAGAACATAATTACTTGATAGTTCGATTATGAAAAATCTCAGTGATTCAATCCATATTGACTTTTTGGAAATTCATTTAAACGACTCCTGTTATCTGAACGAGAACATAATTACTTGATACTTATTATGAAAAATCTCAGTGATTCAATCCATCTTAACTTTTTGGAAATTCATTTAAACGATATTATAATATATTGTAATAAATAATATTTCAAATTTAACATAAAATTGCGATTAACGTACTATTGCGAACAGAACGCTACAATTAATATGTGAATGTAAATTACTGGACAAAATAGTATTGAATTCGGTGTTATTGGGCAAGTTGGAATAATTGTTTTATAGAGGAACGTTACAAGATGCCAGATCATTTCCACCGCTAGCATTTCCCGAAGCACCCCCACCAAGTGTTACACCGCTGATGATCTGCCACGTTTCCCCTTCTTAGACTAATAAAACCTGGTGGTGTACGATCTCGAGGAGCACCCTGTTCCATAAAACATCGTACAAATTTTCCTCGCAAATGAATAGCGAGCCGCGAAGATCAGAAATCACTTTTTAACCTGCCCTTAGACAAATCGATTCGCAATCCTTTCGATTTCTCGTCTTTGCTATCCATCGAAACTATTTTTGATTATTATCAGAGGCACGAAGGTTGACCGTTGCATTGACTGTTACCGCTTTGCACGCGAAACGATCTTTTTTAGAATTAATTAATCAACAAAATCGTCCCTGACACGAGCAGAAGCTTCTTTCGAAAGGGAAAATTCCAGGAATGGGAAAACAGACGTACGATGACAAGAACTTTCCACAATTTACATGAGATCATAGTGAAATCCATTTTAAGAACTGGCCAACGATATTGATAGCTGGCTGCTACATTCTCAGATTGCATCCTCCCTTTTGGCCATGAATTTAATCCCAACCCAAAACCACCATACCCTGCACGATTATCGATTGGCCAAACTTCCACGGCTCCCTTAAAATATTCAGACGGAATTCTTAGAATGTTGCTCACACCAGGGGAACAGTAATTGACCTGGAGTAAATGGAAAAAGAAGAATGGAGAGAAGAATGTAACCTGCACTCGACTTGTCGAGCAATATAAAATGTCAGGTAAAATGTGGCTCGTTAAAATTGAGAAATGCGGGGTTGCAACATTGTTTCGTCGTGATTACAATGTTGTAGGGAACAAAAAGATCGTAAACCGGTTCATCCGACTAATTTTATGCTTGAATCTTTTTATTGATGGGTGAAATGACTCGATACGAAATTAAATTGGAAGATTATATACTGTCACAGTTTACACGTACAGTTTCTAAATAATTTGTTTACAAAATTCGATATACACCTTTTACTGCGAAGCTAATAAATATCAGTTTGCGTAAAGAAAAAGTAACTACTACTTCAATTTCTTGTAACAAAGTCACACGTCATTGATTTAATGTTAAAATTATGCACAGTATGCAAATTATGCAGGTTTAAAAAAATTGTTCAGTAAGCTGTTCCAAAGATTTTCTGATAACAATAAACTAAAAATTAATTATCAATTATCAAGCCTTAAGTAATTACGAAACCTCGATGAACAATGTATGGTACCAACCAGCACCCAATTTGTTTATTTTTACTCTAAAAATAGTTCCAAAGCAGTCAAAAGCTTGCGTGAAATTTTGTAATATCATTATAATTAATTTGCAACAATTTAACAATAAATTGTTTTATTAAAAGCGATTTAACGAAAAAGGTTTCGGGGTACCGAAGCACCCAGAAGTAATACGTGTCTGTAGCACCCCTATGTGGAGGGAGAGCTTATCCCCATTGAACGAACCACCCCTGCCGCATGGAGGCTTCGAAGGCACCCCTGGCTCAATGGTGTACGTAGTCGTGCTATCTAGATACGTCCATCTACACCGTGTCTGGCTTTTTGGCCATAGTTGAATGGACAACATTTGTTTCGATCCGCAAACCCGTAACACCGATCAACAGCAGAGCTAACTATTCTTATTATAGACAGAGGGGCCTCAGAATACGTGCAACATACTGGAAACGAAATTTGAAATTCTGTCTTATACAATAGGAAAATATACAACCTTACTTTGCCTCTAAGATAATTAATCGGTAACAGATTGGCCAAAAAATTAATAACATTCGTTAATGTCTAAATATTGTTCAAAAATATAATTCGGAGATAATATTCAATGTTTTAGGTAAATAAAAATTGTGTTGCTTAACCTTACCAAGACCTTTTGAAAATCTTGCCACCCTGTTTTTTTAATTAAAAGTAGAATCGAGGAAAGAATTCGAATTAACCACAGGAATCAAATTAAAATCCTAAAATTTGAAATTCTGTCTTAGACAATAGGAAAATATACAATCTTACTTTGCCTCTAAGATAATTAATCTGTAACAGATTGGCCAAAAAATTAATAACATTCATTAATGTCCAAATATTGTTCAGAAATATAATTCGGAGGTAATATCCAATATTTTAGGTAAATAAAAATTGTGTTGCTTAACCTTACCAAGACCTTTTGAAAATCTTGCCACCCAGTTTTTTTAATTAAAAGTAGAATCGAGGAAAGAATTCGAATTGACCACAGGAATTAAATTAAAATCCTAAGGTTTGTTAGATAATCGGAAATATACGCAAGTATTTTTTGTTATAGAGCTTTTGAAAAACAACCCCTCGAGCAAATTACAGGACGAATTCTAATTAAGTCCTATTAGCTTTAATTTCAAGTGAAGTACGTTTTCCGTAAATTTTCATTGAGAATTTCATCGGTACACGCAGAAGAACGGAACACCGATCGATCGATAGTGTTCAGTGTAATAATTATAGCAAATGCACCCCGAAAACCGTGAAAGACGAAACATAACCGGTCCGTCCTGTGCCAACGTTCACCCCTTAACGTGACGTGTCCAACAGTGCCGTAGCCGTGAAGAAATCGAAGTAACAGCCTGAAATCCTAACCGATAAATCAAAAATAATTGCTTTGTAAACGAACACCACGATTCAAGCGAAAAATCGCAGTAACCACAAAACTCTGACTACTTAATTCCTGCGAAAAATTAAACGAAAAAAAATTAATGAAATTCATCTTTCATACGGACCTAATTTACCCCTGGTCTGATTTCAATAAGAAGCAATTCTAAATTTTCAGGAAGAATTAAAATTCGCTTAACACTAGAACTACAGACAACTATAGTGTGCTTATTTGCATGGAAGAAATCAAATTGTAAATTACATGAAAACAATATCGAATACACAGAAAACAAATCTTTATTTATGCCTTCTGCAGGAAATCACAGTAAATTTTTGGAAGCTTGGTAAAGTGAATTTATAAGATTGCTATGAATAATTACCAATTGGTGATTTTGACTACTCTGGTAATTCTAGTGTTAATATGTACAGTGGTGCAACTTAACACTACAACTACCGACAATTATAGTGTACTTATTTGCATGGAACAGACCAAATTGAAAATTACATGAAAAGATATTAAATACATAGAAAACAAATCTTTATTTATGCCTTCTGCAGAAAAACATAGTAAATTTTTGGAAGCTTGGTAAAGTGAATTTATAAGATTGTTATGAATAATTACCAATTGGTCATTTTGACTGCTCTGGTAGTTCTAGTGTTAAGTACTAAATACAAGCTCTCCCAAATCACTCTAGTATTCACATTAACTCATAAATATTCTACATAAATATCAATGTATGTTATACATAAATGTCAATAAATATTTTACTACAACATTCACATTTGTAATACTAAACATTTGTAAATAAGAAACGTATGCCATAACTTTATACAATAACATTACAATGCAATATAACAGCGGTCGTTAATGGCTTTAAATAGTAACTAATATAAAACAGAAGAAATAAATTTTTAAAAAAATCTCCGAAGTAAATTGTACAATTATGTATACTGTCTTTAATCATCAATCCGTCATGTTGGCTGCTCTGGTAGTTCTAGTGTTAAAAATGGTATTAAAATGATATTACGAAAAATGACAAACGATATTTTAGACACACTGAGAAAGTGCAGGAAGAAGAATTGAAAGAATTTCCCGGTGCCACTCCAGGCGTGTGTCTACCTGTAGCTACGCCTCTGGTTGCACCCCTACTAACCACCCCTTATTGCCCCTCCCTTAGACCGTTCCCCCACCCTGCTCCGAAAGGATTCTCCTATTGACGTTCCACCCCCTCCACGGCTCCCCCTTTACACCTTTCTACCGTCCTTTCCAGCACACCTACGCGTACTACCCTCTTGCGTGCCACAGGCTACGTTCTGACGTAATAACGTTACGTCAGAACAGCGTCGTACGCCGGCGCATACACAGTTCTACCATGCACCTGCTCGGCTCTTTCATACATCTTATACGCTATTTTCTATGAGGCTGTTAAAACACATTGTGTTCCAAACGCCTGTAACAATAACAACACCCAAATCAAACTTGTATGGATCCCCTCGCACCAGAGGAATCCGAGGCAATGAATTTGCAGACAAAGCCTCTAAAGAACCACTCAGTATACTTCCATCGGATACCATATACCTATACCTAGGCTTACCATAATTACGAAGAGCCAAACCGGGACGCAGAAGAGAAAGAGGCTCATTTTCATTTTGCTTTTCGCTTAATTTGTGTTTTTCATATTTGAAATGCAATCAAAATTATTATGAATTGAAAACATATTAATAAATGTGAATATATATTTTATTAAAAAGAAAAAGAGACAAAGTACAATTAATACAAACAACACAAAAAATTTGCCCGGTTTTATTATTCACCCACGCTTGCTTTATATTTTTCACTAGAGTGCACTTTCTTCAGAATCGTTTTGTCGTGCTTAATTTTGTCATAAAATTCACTGCATGACATGTTCAAGTTAAGTTTGCACGGGAACGATTGGTTGGGGTGTCGGTGCTGTTCAAGTTTGACCGGGACACCGGGACTGGGATCTCAAACCGGGACTATCCCGGTCAAACCGGGACGTATGGTAAGCCTACCTATACCCTACCGAGACTATCAAAAAGTATTAGCATCTCGAAGCAAACAAACCTGGAACCTCGAGTGGGACGCTAAGAAACCAAATAAATTAAGTAATAGCTCAGACGACTTCTTTGGATAATGGAATAGGAAGACCAGCTAACAGAAGAGACCAAGTCGTACTAAATAGAATCCAGATTGGACACTCTAGGATTACACAAGAACACCTTCTGAAAAAAACATTCCCACTCTACTGCGACAAGTGTCAACATCCCTTAACCATCGAACATATTTTATTTTTCTGTAAGAAATACGAGACCTCACGAATCCAGGCAAAGGTTCCTAACTCGGTAAAAGAAATCTTCAGCAACACAGAAAATGCCAAAAATACCCTCAGTTTCATCCAAAGCAATAGACAACTTTATGAATACATTTAGCACCAACAACTAACGGTTTATGTCGATGCGACGTTAAGCCCTTAACTAAAAAAAAAAAGAATTCAGTTAATGCGAAAAGAATGTTACAGTGATATCGAAGAACAAGGAACGAAGGAGTTCGTGCTTAAGGAATTTGAAGATACAGAAAATACAAAGATAATGTAAATTATAATACCATGGTTTATAAATATTGTCTGCACATTCATTTTTATTGTTAATTAGGTAATGTAGTACTTATTGATTGATAGAGAACACGAAATTTGTTTACTGTACTATTTCTCATATATTAATTACTTCATTTTTGTTGACTCTCTGATCTTAAACTTTTGTCCAGTACTGTATATCTTCTGAGATTCAAAATGGGGTGGTATAAATGTGTAAATTAATTCGGTGACTTTTTCGTGCGGAACCCAGCTTGGTAACTTTTAAAATTTTCCTAAGTGAAGTAAACGTTGCGACAAGCATTGGTGGGTAACACCCGGTTGTAACGCAAGCCTTTGTTCAGTTTCTTCAAACGTTTTTCGAAAGTTTTCTTAAAATTGCTTGCCTGTCCTTGAAACCACTTTTTGCACGTTTTACACGTCACAGCGTCGTTATCAAAAACTTAGAGGCTCCAACTGCCACTTAAGACACTTTGGAGTACGCAAAACTAACGATAACCGATTTCCGAGCTACCACAGAAGCTACTTTAAAATTCGCGAAACTAACAACGAAAGATTCCAAACAACCATATAATGCTTAAAACATCTCGCATTCTATTTAATCTGGTGTAAATTTAAAAATCTTTTTCTACAAACAGTGATACAGATTTGATTTCTCTAACCTACACTCTATCCCACACGCAACTCTGTACCCCAAACTCAAGAACCCTGAAACGCGTAACCCCTACCCCCTAACGCCTAATCTATATTCCCTAATCCGGGCTATAAACCCCCCCACCATTTAACTTGCGAGTCCGAACCTCCACAGCTTAACTCGTGAACCCCCAACCCCTGTCATCTAACCTATCATTTTGGAAGACTGAACTACCACAGGTGTTCGTACATAGGTAACATAAGCCCTGGTGTCAGCCACAGGGCCCCATGAGACCGACGAAGTCAAATCTCTGTGCTACTTCCCACCCTTCCCCCTTTCCCCACTTCCCAACAAGCCCGTACCTCCTACCCTCCGCGAAAACCACCCGCTCAAGCACTCCTGAACTAGCACAAAACAGTATCCGATATAGGTAACATAAACTCAGGTGTCAGCCGGAGGGCCCCGTGAGACCGACGAAGCCAGATCCCTGTGATAGTTCCCCATCCCTTTCCCCTAATATCTACAATACCCTCTTCCCCCTATATACCCCTGAACTAGCACAAAACAGATATTCATATATAGGTAACATAAGCTTGGGTGTCAGCTGGAGGCCCCCATGAGACCGACGAAGCCAAATCCCTGTGCTACTTCCCACCCATCCCTCCTACCCTCCGTGAAACCTACACGCTCAAACACCCCTGAACTAGTACAAAGCAGATATTCATATATAGGTAACATAAGCTTGGGTGTCAGCTGGAGGGCCCCATGAGACCGACGAAGCCAGATCCCTGTGATAATTCCCCACCCCTTTCCCCTAATATCTACAATACCCTCTCCCCCCTATATACCCCTGAACTAGCACAAAACAGATATCCGTATATAGGTAACATAAGCTCGGGTGTCAGCCGGAGGGCCCCGTGAGATCTGCGAAGCCAAATCCCTGTGCTACTTCCCACCCATCCCTCCTACTCTCCGCGAAACCCACCCGCCCAAACACCCCTGAACTAGCACAAAGCAGATATTCATATATAGGTAACATAAGCTTGGGTGTCAGCCAGAGGGCCCCATAAGACCGACGAAGCCAGATCCCTGTGCTAGTTCCCTCCACCTACGAACGCACTTTCCCACCCACAACCCACCGCACCACATACATCCCAACGAGCGGTACTCCCCCTCCCATAACCCACGTGCGTTATCCATCTACAGCGAACCGTTTACCCCTGACTCCTTACCCCCTACCTTTAACAAACCCCCTAAGGCGTACCCTAAGCACTCACGCCAAGCTAACCCCAACCTAACCTATTCCCCCTAATCTCTAACGGACCCTATGTCCGGTGAACCCACGAGTAATACCCCCCTGCTACCCGTAACCGAACGCAAACCATTTACCCCGTACCCCACGGGCCCTAACCGCGATTAACCCCCTATCGCTAATACGATCCTCAACGCGCACCCTAATCTCCTTAATTATAGAAATACCCACCCAGTAAGCGTCAGAGTATAACCTGTATCACTGTATGACAAACTGTGATTTAAAAATTACTAATATATAACAATTGCGAGGTATAAAGAGTAAATTGTATGATGCTTAGTTATGTTATCACTGAATACTTTCTTGTACTTCATTGGAGTTTATTTCTTCGTGTGAACAACTTTTGATTAGTTTAGAAATCTTTATTTAGTGTGCGAGGTGGAAGGGGGTGTTGTTGAGAACTCCCATCCTCGGTTTGGCATCACAGGCTCAGGGATGGATGGGTCTCCAAGCGCAGTCACCTCCTCGTGGTGAGAGCTGGTAATAATTGATATGGTTTTCCGCTGATTCCACTCAATGAGTAATCAGTGGAAAGCCATACCAAGCTAAGAACTGCGCAAATATGTATAATAGAATTATAAAACTATCACATAAGGTAATATAATAACATACGCTACTTGTAAGCGCATTAGTTGATTACAGTATGTTTTTCAATACATTTTATAACTCAAAAATATACTGGTATCGAAAAATATTATAATGTATTAGAATTTCTTTTATGTAACAAGTAACGCAAATGTGTAATATATGTTTTTGTAGAAAATATAGTATACATTTTTATCATCAACATAACATATAACATGTATTTTCATTATATGTCCTTTAATTTTTCATTAAAACTACAATTTTGTATCAGGAGAACTTGACGTGCAAAGAGGTGGCTGCATCATAAAATTTCAATTCATTTATTATTGAAATTGAGAACTATTGTTGAAAGTGAAACTTTGGAAATATAAAAATTAAGTAAAACGATAAACGAAGAAAGTGATTTTAAATTTTCGCGGATAAATTGTGTAACTTTAATTTGTGGCTCCATCTATTGAAAAATGATTGAAACTGTTAACGAAGTACTTCGGTTGTTTACCGTATAGATGGAGCAGCTATGTTCTTCTTTCTTTATCTCTTTTTATTGTTGGTAAAAATGTACGAGTTGTTTGCGGGTTTCTTTGATAGATGGCAGGCCCCATCAAAGTCAGTTACCACTTTTGCTTACCTGTCGATAACTCTTTGTTATCAGTTTGGACACTTTTTGGAGAGATGGCACCATTAATGTTATTTAAAAACGTTCTAGATATGCGGGAAATTTAAAAATGATTTTATATATTGCAGGAAGATAAATTGTATAATTATTGTTGAATTTTTCCGTTTCTGTTACATCCTACTGGTATAAATAAATCTTCGTCTCTAAAATTATCAACTGAATGATCATGGCTTACTTCTCCTTTTATTCAAGCAAATTTAGAGTTCGTAAATGATTAATTATTAATTTAAGACACAATTTTTATTATTTGAGAATTACTAGTACAAACTTAACATATACTGTTAACATATAAATTTAATTTATACATATACATCTACGCAATGAAAACGTTGCCATAGTTTGTCAACTTTTATCTCAAACCTATGTTTTTTATAGTAGAGCATGTAATTTAAACTTTTCCAAATAATTTTCTCAGAAAACTTTCTTTTCTTAAAAAGACGCTATTTATTTTAGCTTCTCTAGGTAAAACGATATTCTAAAAACTACAAAAAATGTCATCATGTTCCCCAAAGCATATATTATATCTGATAAGATCTTTGACCTTACATGCTCACTACTGATAGCTAATTATTATTATTATTATTGTTATTATTATTATTATTGTTATTATTATTATTATTATTATTATTATTGTTGTTATTATTATTATTATTATTATTGTTATTATTTATTATTATCGAGGAAGTAAAGTAAACCATTTAAAATTTAAAACAAACAAAGTTATTAATATTGCTGTACAGGATATCGATGTTCATCACATGCTTTCTATGTACCTTTATTTTTTGCACAGATCCACAATTAATATTATAATCCATATTCAATTAGGATGTAGCATACACATAAGTAGATTATAGATTTTCGTGCATTCATGGAAAATTTAAACATACAAAAAGGTAGACAGCATCAGAAATATTCATAGTAAAATGTAAAGTACACATTATAATGTTTGGAGGGTAAAAAAGAAACATCTATCTGAGGACAGTTTCTTTGATCGTGTTTTTAAAAATACGAATTTGCATAAAAATTCGATGTCTACTCGCCACTCATTCGTTTGACACCAGGATAAGAAAATTATGATTTTCTAGCGAATAAGATCGAATGTTTCAAATTATTATAATGATGTGATGGTATCAAACTGAAATACTTTCTTGATTTCTTTACTTTCTATAATATTCTTGAAAATTGGTTAAAATTGGTTAAAAACACCAGATTTGAACTTGTATCATCGTTGCAGCGAACGAGCGATATGAGCTTTCCGGTTACACATATACAGATCTACATGCATAAGTATATACTGTACGATAAGTTGCTTTACGCTATCTTAACTTTTATTGGCGGAGCTAATGCCATCAAAAGCTATTAAATTACATTTTCTTTCTGCATGAATTATCTATTCGTTGCAGACGTTTGGCCTCTAAAAGCAGCCGATTCGTTAAAGGACAATTTTCAATGGCACAAAAATGGTAATCTCCTTCGAGCACACGTAAACATGCTTAAAAATAAAAAAAGGAATTGTTCCGACATAGTTACACTTGTGCAAAAATGTTTCTCCCCCTTCTAAATACAGCGAATCATGAATTTGATAGAACACTTTCTTTTATCACGCCTTTAAATATAGTTGCTGGCTCAAAATTACAATAATTAATTGAAAAGCTCGGAAATTGTGAAGAATAACATTTATCAGGAGAATAATTGAATATTAAAATTGCAGTTGCAGTTAATGCAAAAATGTAGGTTATCCATTCGATCAATTTCGTGAGACCCTGTAAATCAATAACGAATGCACCATCACCCTTAGCGTATACATGATCTTTTTGACTCAGAGAAAGCTGCCAAAAGAATTGTTTGATTAGCTTCTAGGACACCCTGTATTCTTTGTTAAACAAGTTGTATAGAGTAGCTTAAAAAGTTTAAGATGAAAAGACTAGAGCATAGTTTTATGATTTGCAAATATCGTATGTGTAATCATTTTTATCGTTGTTATGGTGGAACACTATTATTTGGTTAGCTTCTAGGACACCCTGTATTTTTTGTAAAACAAGTTGTGTAGAGTAGCTTAAAAAGTTTAAGACGAGAGGACAACTACAGTTTTATGGTTTGCAAATATCGTCTGTGCAATCATTTTTATTGTTATTATGGTGGAACACTATTATTTGATTAGTTTCTAGGACACCCTGTATTTTCTGTTAAACAAGTTGTATAGAGTAGCTTAAAAAGTTTAAGACGAGAGGACAACTACAGTTTTATGGTTTGCAAATATCGTCTGTGCAATCATTTTTATTGTTATTATGGTGGAACACTATTATTTGATTAGTTTCTAGGACACCCTGTATTTTCTGTTAAACAAGTTGTATAGAGTAGCTTAAAAAGTTTAAGATGAAAAGACTAGAGCATAGTTTTATGATTTGCAAATATCGTATGTGTAATCATTTTTATCGTTGTTATGGTGGAACACTATTATTTGGTTAGCTTCTAGGACACCCTGTATTATTTGTTATACGAGTTGTACACAGTAGTGGACAAAAGTTTAAGACGAGAGGACAATTATAATTTTATGGTTTGCAAATATCGTCTGTGCAATCATTTTTATTGTTATTATTTGTCTCTTGTAACTTTTTGTATACAACTAACGTTTTTTATTTTTAATAAAACAACCAACGTTTTCTTACGAAATTGCGAACAAGATTTATAAGGCAAGTGACGCAGAAATCATTATCAAAATTGTACACAACTCCGAAATCCTTGCCCCCAATGTAGTGATAAGTGACACGGGAAAGTAATGTGTACAAAACTTATCTCTGAACAGTTCTAAAATCTTGCTGATGCAAGTTGATTCACGCGAAACGACTGTTAGGAAATTTTTTAAGGCGTTGAATGCCACGCCTGTTTTACAGGGTTTGCCCGTGGCGCCACAATAGATTTTCTATTATACGATACGTATACTGTTGAAATGTTACCTACAAAAAATAAGTGTAACTACTGTTAGATATTTTATGCTTCATTAATTTCTTCACGCCTGTTTTACAGGGTTTGCCCGTGGCGCCACAATAGATTTTCTATTATACGATACGTATACTGTTGAAATGTTACCTACAAAAAATAAGTGTAACTACTGTTAGATATTTTATGCTTCATTAATTTCTTCACACCAGTTTTACAGGGTTTGCCCGTGGCGCCACAATAGATTTTCTATTATACGATACGTATACTGTTGAAATGTTACATACAAAAAATAAGTGTAACTACTTTAAGAATATTTTATACTGCATTAATTTCTTCAGACCATTGCATTAACGATGGTAATAATAAAAAATTGATTAGTATTGACATTTTTCTAAATTATGTACTCCTATTAATCTGAGCGTGGCGGTCACCGGTAACTCCCCATGGCGCCACCGCCAAATTGAGTGCCAGTCAAATGAACCCTTATAGTAAGAATAGGTATGTGTAAAGTACTGGTACGTTTAGTGTTAACATCTGCATAAAATGCGATAACTACAGTAGTGGACAAAAATTTAAAACCAAAGTGGCAAAGAAAACAAATTAATTAATTAGTAAGAAATAGCACGATAAATAAAATTCGTATTCAATGCCAATCAATAAATAGTGTTTTACCATAATGACGATAAAAATAAGCATATAAACAATATTTGCATACCATAAAATTATGTTTTACATTGTCTTGTCGTCTTAAACTTTTGTCCGCTACTGTATTTTATACGCTACGTTTGAAATATGACAAGGTGTTTAAAATCGAATACATAAAATATACAGCAAAGACTCAAATGAAATAAAAATGAACTGAATCAAAATAATATAATGTAATACAGTTAATAACTGATGGATAGATACTTTGAAGAATGCAAATAATACATATGGTAATAAAATATATTATGAATATCAGTAGAAAATATATAATAAATAAATATATATAATATTCAGACATTATTGTTACTATGAGTATAAATAAATATGTATAATATTCAGACATTATTGTTACTATGAGTATAAATAAATATGTATAATATTTAGACATTATTGTTACTATGAGTACAAATAAATATATATAATATTCAGACATTATTGTTACTATGAGTATAAATAAATATGTACAATATTTAGACATTATTGTTACTATGAGTATAAATAAGTATATGTATATAATATTCATACATTATTGTTACTATGAGTATAAATAAATATATATAATATTCAGACATTATTGTTACTATGAGTATAGTAAATGTATATGAAGTATACTCTCACATGTTCCCATAAAAAATTATGCAAAATAAACTACACTTCAAAAATAAGCTAAACTTTTATGTAGGTCTCTTTTCCTCCAAAAAGTAATTTCGAAAATTTTGTCATTCTTTATTTTCATTTTACCTAACAGTTCCATCAAATTAAATAGCATATCAGTCTAATTGCACTAATCGTTTTACAGCAAGATATTTCTATTAATAGACAGTTGAAATAGATTTTTTACATTTATAAAGATTTGCATATTCGTATGTTTCGTTATAATTTACGTGTTTCACTGTAACCATTCCCAATAATTGTTTGGTTACAATGTGGAATCAGATTGACACTAAATCCAAAACCATATCCATTTGCAACCCTGATTCATATCGATTCTGATGTCAGACTTTTCATTAAACCTTGGCACCAAATAGACGACAAAAATAGACCAAACTATCGTTCGCTATGGTTTCATTAACCAATTTGGCATCGCTTATGCTGTAAAGCTTAATCTGTTTTTGGTACAAACGTCGACGCGAGCCTTGGCAAACCAATCTGTCACGAATATGGTGAAATTTTTATGAAAAAGCTGCTACCATGCATTTCGAAAATCTGACAACAACAAATATGGCTGACCCAGTTCTTATTTCTTGTACAATCTACAATATATTTCTGTCAATTGATGGTTGAAACATATTTCTTTTATTTGTTTTTAATTGAAAGCTATTTAAGAAATCTTCTGAAATAATAGACCCAAGAAATATTTCTTTCTCATCTTCCAATTGGAATTTGACTGAAACGAAGAAGTGAATTGATGCAAATCTAATTAATTGGGCAATTTTTTAATCAAGATCTTTGTCAAACAATTAATTAAAAGTTGAGAGAAACAGTGTTTAAGAAATCTTCTGAAATAATAAACACAAGAAATATTTATTTTTCATCTTGCAGTTGAAATTCAACTGAAACGAAGAAGTAAATTGATGCAAATCTAATTAATTGGGCAATTTTTTAATCAAGATCTTTCTCAAACAATTAATTAAAAGTTAAGAGAAACACTATTTAAGAAATCTTCTGAAATAATAAATACAAGAAATATTTATTTTTCATCTTCCAGTTTGAATTCGACTGAAACACAGAAGTGAATTGATGCAAATCTAATTAATTGGGCAATTTTTTAATCAAGATCTTTCTCAAACAATTAATTAAAAGTTAAGAGAAACACTATTTAAGAAATCTTCTGAAATAATAAATACAAGAAATATTTATTTTTCATCTTCCAGTTTGAATTCGACTGAAACACAGAAGTGAATTGATGCAAATCTAATTAATTGTGCAATTTTTTAATCAAGATCTTTGTCAAACAATTAATTAAAAGTTGAGAGGAACACTGTTTGAGAAATCTTCTGAGATAATAAACACAAGAAATATTTTCTTTCCGTCCTCCCAGTGGAATTCGAGTGACATAAAAAGACGAATCGATACGACTACAATCAACTGGGCAATTTTTCAATCAAGATCCTAAATCACAATTAATTAAAAGTGAATAGAGATGAAGCAGTTTGGTTGCGTCCATCGTGGCTCACATGAATGCAAGTACGTTATCAATATAATGCACCACTGATACGGATCTCGGCGCCCTAGTTCCTAACTACTCCATCTTAACAACTATAATTCACCCATTCAATAAAGTGAACTTAAATTTTATGATGTTTGATGGTATAATAGCAGGAAAATTATGAAATGAGCAAACACGCGAAATATCCTCTAAATGGTTGGCTATTTGTTGGAGTAGCCAAGAAAACATTGGGTTACTGAAATGGATTGCAAAAATAACGTATAAAACCTTGAATTTATTTTATTATTAGATTGTTAATCTTTTTTAAATAAAAAAAAATGTATCTTTACACCAAGTTTTATAATTGTCTATTTGTTGGAATAGCCAAGAAAACATTGGATTACTGAAATGGATTGCAAAAATGATGTGTAAAACTTTGAACATTTTTTATTGTTAGATTATTAATTTTTTTTTTAAATAAAAAAGAATGTATCTTTACACCAAGTTTTATAATTGGCTATTTGTTGGAATAGCCAAGAAAATATTGGGTTACCGAATTAGGTTGCAAAAACGACGTATTAAACATAAAACCTTGAACCTTTGTTATTATTAGATTGTTAATCTTTTTTAAATAAAGAGAATGCTTCTTTGCATAGAGCTTTATAATTATCTTTTGAGGACTGCTGGAACCATCTGCATATCAATTGCTGGTATATAAGGTAACACACGATTATTTGTTGAACCAAATCAGTTCTGCGATTTGATCCCCAGCCATAAAGTCACTTTATCTTCTTCCCCTGCCCCTCCATTCTTCAAAAAGCATAATGCCTCGATTACATTTAATTTAATTAGCAATTGAACTTATTCCAACTTGAACACAATGCACAGATTATAAATACTCTTTTTCAGCGTTAAAGATGCCAAAATTGAAATCCATATTAACTTTTTCTGCTCAAGATGTGACTGTTAGTCACCAAACGATAGTTTTACAAATTTTCAGACTTCAGTTAGTCTGTTTATTAGTTAGACTCAGAGGCTAAATAGTCATGTATGTAAATTTCGCTTTTAGTTCACTTGATTGAACTAAATGACGTGTGACATAGGCGAAACATACTAAATATTTCGAATTTGGACATTTTTGAAGTTAGTATCATTAGACGACTAACAGTCACCTCTCAGAGTGCAAAGGGTTAAATATCGGCTAAACAATAAGTGTTCCTTTAGTTGAATTATTTGGTAGATACATTAATTCGAATTTGTTTTCTTTAAATTAACAAAACACACGAATTAAACGACCAAATTCTTCTAAAAAATTCAGATCAACTAAGAATCGATTGATCAGAAAGTAAAGAAATCCTCTGGAAATAAATTGTCACATTAAAGATCGGCAATTCGCGCGACAAATTACCTTGCATTCGCCAATTAACAGATTAATTTCGAGCAAAATAGATAATTGTTAATCTGTTTCAAACAAGAATTAACGCATCTTCGTACTAAAGTTTACAACGATCATTTAAGGAGTCTTAACACCAGAACTACTGACAATTAAAGTGCACTTATTTCCATGGAAGGGATAAAATTGAAAATTACATGAAAAGATATTGAATAAATACGAAACAAAACTTTATTTATACTTTCTGCAGAAAATCATAGTATATTTTGAAAGCTTCACCATAGTTAATTTATAAGGCTGCTATGAATAATTACCAATTGGTCATTTTGACTACTCTAGTAGTTCTAGTGTTAATATATACAGTGGTGCAAATTAACACTAGAACTACTGACAATTAAAGTGCACTTATTTCCATGGAAGGGATAAAATTGAAAATTACATGAAAAGATATTGAATAAATAGGAAACAAAACTTTATTTATACTTTCTGCAGAAAATCATAGTAAATTTTGGAAGCTTTACCACAGTGAATTTATAAGGCTGTTATGAATAATTATCAATTGGTCATTTTGATTGCTCTAGTAGTTCTAGTATTAATGCACCTTTAACACTAGAATTACCAAAAATTATAGTGTACTTATTTGCATGAGGAGATCAAATTGAAAATTACATGAAAAAATATTGAATACACAGGAAACAAATCCTTATTTATACTTTCTGCAGAAAATCATAGTAAATTTTGGAAGCTTTACCACAGTGAATTTATAAGGTTGTTATGAATGATCATGAATTGGTGATTTTAAGTATTCTAGTAGTACTAGTGTTAATATGTACAGTAGTGCAAATTAACACTAGGACTACTAACAATTAAAGTGTACTTATTTCCATGGAAGGGATAAAATTGAAAATTACATGAAAAGATATTGAATAAATAGGAAACAAATCTTGCTATAAGGTGGCTATAAGTAATCATCAATTGGTTATTTTGACTGCTCTGGTAGTTCTAGTGTTAAACCATATTTTGTAAAATTTCAGATCAGTTGCTGGCATCTAAGAACGCACGACCGTTCGTCAAAACAATCAACAAGGAATCAACGTTTCCGGTCTAAGAGGACGGCGCGTAATCGATCAAATGCACTATCAATGCTATTTGCTATCGCTTGGCTGTATCGGTGCCCGGATCGCAGAAAAACAAAATTTTTCTCGATATTCAACCTCGATCCTTCAACATCGATCACACACGATCAATAATATTATCACTGCTTTTATATATTTACATTACTACTGATCATTCGTGGGATCCTTAAGGCCTTCCCACACGATCGATAGTACTGCCAACGATATTAAACACTATTCCTACCGACAATTCACGTATTCCTATCACCTACCACAACATTCCCATGTAACACAGGCTACAAAGTTTTCTCAGAAAATAAACAATGAAAAAAGAAGTGAATATTGAAACATGTATTATACGTATATCTGAGGAAAAGTCTAAAGTTCAACCCTTTGCACTCGAGAGGTGACCGTTAGTTGTTAAATGATACTAACTTCAAAAATTTTCAAATTCAAAATACTTACTATGATTCACTCAGTATATTAAATTTCATTTAGTTTAGTTAAGTCGTATATTAAAATTTACATATATGACTATTTAACGTTCGGGTCTGAACTAAAGTCTGAAAATTTGCGAAACTATCGTATGCTAGAATTACGATGTCCCATGAGAGGGGACAGCCGAGTGCAAAGGGTTAAAGGCGATTCAATTACATTATATCTATGAAATTCTAATCGAAATTTTAAAAACGGTCGTTTAACCGGTTATTCGACCGGATGAAGAAATCCTCTTCGGGCCCTGACGGGTTCAAATACCCCGACCTGCGAGGGAAAGATCCAGATTGCTCAATTCTGACGACAACTTTTAACGCCTGTCGCCGTGTCAAATGCGTCCCGGAAAGCTGGAAGGGGTCGACCACCGTCCTTCTTTACAAGAAGGACGACCGGGATGACCTCTCGAACTGGAGGCTCATAGCGATGGGAGACGTCATCCCAAAACTTTTCGCCGCCGTTATCGCCGACCGGATCTCGCGCTGGGCCGTAGACAACACAAGCGGCTCTCCCAGGCCCAGAAGGACTTCCTGCCGCACGAGGAGTGCCATGAGCACAACTTCGTGGTGCAGGAAATCCTGGAGGACGCGCAACGGAAGAAACGCGAGGTGGTGGTGGCGTGGTTGGACCTTTCCAACGCGTTTGGATCGATCCTCCGCGCCATCATCACAGACACTTAAAATTTTTACTGTTTTTATATTTTTTTTCCCCAGTTTTCTATGCGATCGGATTTGGGGCCCAGCGATGAAACTCAGCCGAATCACGCTGGGCGACGAACGTGTTAAAAGGAATTCAATGGAATAAGCATTGAAGTATAAAATACATAGAATAAAAATAAAAAGTTAAAATTTGTGCTGTTTTTATATTTTTTTTCCCCAGTTTTCTATGCGATCGGATTTGGGGCCCAGCGATGAAACTCAGCCGAATCACGCTGGGCGACGAACGTGTTAAAAGGAATTCAATGGAATAAGCATTGAAGTATAAAATACATAGAATAAAAATAAAAAGTTAAAATTTGTGCTGTTTTTATATTTTTTTTCCCCAGTTTTCTATGCGATCGGATTTGGGGCCCAGCGATGAAACTCAGCCGAATCACGCTGGGCGACGAACGTGTTAAAAGGAATTCAATGGAATAAGCATTGAAGTATAAAATACATAGAATAAAAATAAAAAGTTAAAATTTGTGCTGTTTTTATATTTTTTTTCCCCAGTTTTCTATGCGATCGGATTTGGGGCCCAGCGATGAAACTCAGCCGAATCACGCTGGGCGACGAACGTGTTAAAAGGAATTCAATGGAATAAGCATTGAAGTATAAAATACATAGAATAAAAATAAAAAGTTAAAATTTGTGCTGTTTTTATATTTTTTTTCCCCAGTTTTCTATGCGATCGGATTTGGGGCCCAGCGATGAAACTCAGCCGAATCACGCTGGGCGACGAACGTGTTAAACCGCTGGACCGCCTCAAGAGGAAATGGCTGATTACGCTTAACTCCCCCGACGGCGCGTCGCGACGCGAAGAAGAAACGGGCTGACGCGTGCGCGCGCGCGCGCGCGCCCGCCGCGTCTATCGACCAGATTTTCGCCTCTCCTCCTCTCGTTTCCTCGCTCTGCTCACGGCCACCGATGAATTCCGCTAGAATCCCAGCCGCGGCAACGCCTCGTCGTCGCGCTAACCCCGAACGTCTCTCCGGGAACGCGTTCACGGGACCGTGTGGCCGATCCCCGCGCGGCCACGTGGGAAGCATGAGGAAGATACGGCTGCCGTGCACCCCTCGATGACTGGGACCCCGTTCACGATCGGTTTCCCAGTCGGTTCCCGGGTCGGTCCACGCGCTGCACGCCACGGCCTGCCATCGGTGTCCCGTCCCCGGGTCCCAGCTGGCTCGATCGTTCGCGGAGCTCCGGATGTTCGAGTAAACACACCCGCGGTGACGTAACACCGACGACTAGGTGATACGGTGATGCTCGCTCGTGATTTCGGTCATCCAAGGCCTCGTGAAGGGGTTACCGTTGGGAAAACCATTGAGAGAACCAGGGAAAGCCAGGGAGAGCCAGGGAGAGCCAGGGAGAGCCAGGGAGAGCCAGGGAGAGCCGTCTCGAAGGGAGCAGCCTCGAACGGTGAGAAACGGAGACGCTGGACGTGAAACGACTGAAGTTTGGCCTGCTTTCGGGATGGAGGCATTAGGGGTGAGGCGAGAGCCACCCTCCCGTTAAAATGTATCCGAACGTTTGCTACGTTGCGTTCAAGTGCGCCGAATTGAAGCCTTCCTGACGTCAAGCGTCTTTGCCTGTGCGTGGGATCGTTTCGATAGGAGGGCGATGGTGAAAAACACGATTTTTAACGGAACCATCGGTAAGTCGAACCTTTCCCTTTAAACCCTCCGGAGACGGGTATCCCTTCGTTTCGGAGACGTTAGTTTCTTTCGATCATACTTGACTGATTTTTAATCGATTACGATTAAACGGAGAACGTGAAAATAACGCGTCTTTTAAACGTGTGTCTTCGTTTTCTTGTAGAACTTGATCCGTTACAGAATCTCGTTAATTAGCGGGCCCATTAAATGGCCAGAAATTCGACTGACGAGTTGATTTGTGTTTTAACCTATTATTCGGTCCATTTTCGCGTACGCGGAGATACTGAGTACGATTAAAGTTAATATATTGAGGATATACATGGGTATAGATATTTGCAAACCAGTTAAACTGAATTTAAATGACTTCATTTGAGAAGAAAATGAACGCTGTGTGTTCCCTCGCGATCTTTTATAACTTCCAGGCGTTTCAGTTATTCTTCTTCATCCGTGTTTGCTATTCTTCATCCCTCCAAATTATTCTCTGTTTCATTCTCGTTTTATCCCGCACTCTGATCGAATTCGCAATCACCGTGACCCCTTAAACGATTTATCCTCATTTTTCGTATCAGCTTCGCGCGTTAAAACAAGTACTTCGTTCAAGATCATGATGGATATTAAAAACATGGTTATTTGTGTAATTCAAAATGTTATAGTTCGGCAACAAAGGCGGATCGTAAATTGTAACCGTTTGGGTTTATCGTAATGGTGTAGCTATAACAGCGCAGAATTCTTCAATCGCGATAAGATTTGGACGCTGGACAATGCATATACTTCTGCTTACAGTATCTTTCAATCACTTGAAACTGTTTCACAAGAAAGGTTACTCTAGCATGTGCGACACCTGTCAGGACGAGGTAAGCGATCGAAACACACGTTACCTTTACGTTTACTTGAAAATGCACGAAACAACGGTTGCTCCTTAAAAAGATCAGCAATTAGTGAAGTGAGTAAATAAGTGAAAAAATATATTTTGAAGTGGACCACGACAACGTAAAATATTGAAAAGGATTAAAATATGTCAGTTTGCGTTGCGAGTCGTACCATTCATCATTTCATGCTTGCGACTAAAATACAAATTTATTGATCTTTCCCCATCATTTTTCGTCAAACGAACGAACGTTTCAAATTTGGATGGTACGACTCGTTAAAATAAAAATAAGAAAATTGTTCTTTTAGTTCGCGACGATTGAAAGGAAAATTCATTTTTCTATTTCTTTTTATAACGATCACGCGAAAGGTAACAAATTGATTTTCATGAATTTTTCAATTACTGGTGCAACTATTTCTTTATACTTTTTGTAATATTTTGCGCTGTCTGATTTCATGAAGTCGTGATACTGCAATCTTTTTGAATGATTGTTAAAAACATTTAAGATTGTCGTTGATTATAAAATGTATATCGATCTATATTATGAGATAAAAATGTGACTACAATTATATGTAAATACAAAGTATTAGCAGTGTTCACTTTTCGAGGAGATTCAAAAATTTCTTTTACCTTTCTCAAAAACTGTTTTTGGCAACGAACCGTATAATTTTTTAAATTAGATAAATTATATGAATTTATATGTAACATTGATTGATTGTTTATTAACGAAATATTTTTTTTTTTTGACATTATTATATTGACATTATGACTCTGACATCAGAAGATATCTGAATTTTTCAAACAGCAAATAGAAAACCAAACTGATATGTACTTGTATATTTATTTTTTCCTTTTGCATTTGAATTGTATATTTACGTTTTCACGTGCGTTAATATTCTTATGTTTAATGTGCTCCAGATTGCATTATGTGTATAACAGATGTCAATATGATAATGAAGAAATACATTAAGAAGTGTCATACCATGTGTACAATACTCGTGTAGGTGTTAATCAATTACATCAAAACGTATAAAATTTCAAATTAATAAATTAAACATAAACTGCCAACAGGCCACAAATCATCAATCATTAACAAAATAATTCTGATTACTTTTTATAAAAAAAAATTCTTTTTAACATAAATTGTAATGTAGAAGAAAAATTATAAATTTTTAACTCCATTAAAAATAAATTTTACCTCTAGAAACATTAATCTTTATAAAGTGTTGTCTTCAATTCTTAAAATATTTCAATATTTTAATGAACTCACACCTTAACATCCTTTTCGAAAATTACATAATTTGCCGAAACCCTAATCTTTGAAGCATATTTAATCTTTAGAAATATCAATCTTTATAAAGTATTATCTTCAATTCACAACATATCGAATTATTTTAATGAACTCACACCTTGACATTCTTTTTGAAAATTACATAATTTGCCGAAAACCTAATCTTTGAAACATATGTTTATCAATATTGGCTAATTGTCATCGTTGGTATTATCATTTACATAATAAAAAGTAATAGAAGATATTAAAACTTTTTTAATTAATCACGAGGCTCTTATAAAGAATTTTATTTCCTCGTTTGTTTCATTTAATAACGCTGTAATTTTTTTTAATAAATCTAAACCAAATTTCACTGAGATTTTTCCAGAAAATTGTATTTTCCACCCAGCTTTTTTTCTACTAAACATTAATTTAATTGATGTTACTTTTTTAAGGAACAAAGAGGAAAACGTAGACGAATATAAAAAAGTACTTACATCTTTATTATTAAATATTAACCTTTTTTAGTCAGTTTACTCTTTTTAAATATTATCAGAGTAGGCGGATGCATCGAACGTTTGATAATTGTTATCCTACACCAGTTAAAATAACGACAACAAATCAGTTATAATAGTGACACGTCATGAGATAATCAGATATTTATACTTATAATTGAAAGTAATAATACAATCAATTACTTAACTATTATAATTAAATCTTAACTTTCATCCGTATGGTTTATCCGGCGTTTAACATAATACATATCAAGTAACCAAGAAAGTTATGTCATCTTTTGCATCCTTTTATCCAAAGTACCACAAAACAATAGTAAAAAATCGTCTGTCAATTTAAAAAAAAAAAAAAAATCATAAAGGGATAAAGTTTTCCTCTACGATCTTATTATAAAACAGCTCGCGAAAAAAAATTTATTTATTTCCATAAAATCATTAGAATCTGTAAAACTTGTTAGAAAAGAAAATACTTTCAATTTTTTATTTATTTATTTATTTATTTATATACGAGTAACACCATGTGTTTAAAAATATCGTTAAGGAAATTTAATTTAAAAATTTTAAAGTAGAGACTTTATCCTTACAAATACTCTCAAATAAACTGTCGTATGATTTTCTTCTCAAAGTTACAACATTTATTTGATTAAGTTTTCAGTCGAAATTTAATAATTTTTCACATTTATTCACGAGTACCAATTGAAATAATTATATTTATGTACGATTACCTTCATCTAATGGACCCTAATGGGAAATAATGTTATAAATACCGATTTTATGGAAATTGCTTTTTCGGATAATGTGAAAACGTCCGAAGTCTCTTGGTTACTTCATGTTTCTTGAATTACAATTTTTCTAAATTTAAGTCAGGGTCATTTAATGTGCAATGAATTTTCATAAATGAAGAGAACTTCAATAAGACCATTAATTAATTGAACCAATTGTTTTGTTCAGGTACTGTTTCGTGGTGGTAAGAAAGCGCTAGACAATGAGCGCAACACTTTCTCTTTCGAGTTCGATAACAAAGTATACAAAGGTCGATTTCGGTTTCGAAGATGGTTAATAGCACTACTGGCGTTTCTGTTCACATCATTGATTGTAATAAATGCCTACGACACAGATCAATTTCGAATCACGCCGTATGGAGCCAACGCCAACGATACTACAGAAGGTATTTTTGCTACAATAAGAAACTAACCGGTAACTGGTAAGGTAGGATTTGTTAAATCTTAACAAGTTTTATCCTCATTGTAATTGAAGAAATGTGCGCTGTGCATTTACTATTAACTTCTTAGAATTTACTTTACTGCCTTTTTGTTAAACAATTCAATTTATCTAGTTTCTAGATAAAATAATAAATATAGCTCGCAATGTCAAAATATTTTATGCATTTTAGTTATTTGTAGATATTTGAACAATTATGTGGTCTTGTAGATCCCAACATACTATATGCGTACACATAATAGATTGAACACCTTACCAACTTACCAATTACGGGTTAATCATATTCATTTCAAGGAAAGTTTACAGTACAACACATGCATTTACACTAAAATAACAAATAATTAAATTCTAATTTAAATGAGCACAAACAGTTATTTGTTTGTTTAATTGGTTTGTAATAACGCTTATGACAAATAATAACAGGTTTAAAAAAAGAAAACTATTTACTATTTGATATTTGATGTAAGTTCTAAATACTTATTTTTGCATCAGATTAGATCCAGATAAGGAAATACAACATAAATTAGAAAGAGTACCAGATATTGTAAACACAGTATGCCGCCCATTATCTGAAGCAGGAAATCAATAATGAACACACTTATTGCTCATGTATACTGATAGCAAGCTTGATAAATTTGAAATTAAAAAAAATGTCCCGATAAGAAACGTTTTGTTGCAGCGGATTAGATATATACTCGAGTCAAACTACAACTTGGATTTTACATGTCCTTGCTACATTAAACAGATATAATAGTACACAACTCAAAATATTATGTCAAACAACGTTATTTTTATTAATTATGCTTATCGTATTACCAATACGTAAATTGTATAACAGATTAGATAACGTAGATATAAAAACAAAAAGATCAGTGGAATTTAGACTGACTTCCGGTGTAAAATGTAAAAACTTTTTTTCGTTTAATTGTATGCCTTCCTCTTGTTTTCAGACGATTACGATGAAGTAAAACCCTTCTTCGCGTCGACAGCCAACTCCGGTTTCTTAGTCCGTAACAAGGGTTGTCGAATTCCAGCGATGGATCCATTCGATCCTGCGATCATACGATTTATTCAAAAGGAGAAGCCGTTTGTTTGCGAGCACGGAGATTACCTGCCGTTGGTCGATTCGGACAACACAACACTGTATATAAATCCAAATGCGGTCAGCCATTTTTATAACAATTTTGGGGAAATAGATTGCTGCTGGCGTCCTTTCTGGCGAATGAAAAACGAGGATAATATCGTTACGTCAGTAAAACTGATCATTTTTACCTTCTACCGATATCGACGATTCCTTTTTTAACCCTTTCGATACCAACGATCATTACGGTGGCCTTTTGTATGTGGAGGCCACTGGTGGTCATCCATGGAATTCAATAAACGATATATAATTGTACATGCACTTACATTGGTCAACAGGAAATATGTATCTTTCAATTAATTGTAAGCGATTACGAAAACGAAGGTTAAAGTGAAATATTGGCTCTAGTCTACCAGACATAGTGATCATAAGTTGTAATTTACAATGGTTGCACGTTGAAGCATCGAGAAACAGAACGAATAGTCTCGAATTAGAAAATACGTGATGTTAAGAGTGAACGACATTAAAAAAACTGAAATTTTTAATTTCAAAAATCAAAAATAAAGAATGTATTCTACTTTAATTGCACTATACATCACTTTTACCCCGCTGTATTTGAATTAAATAAATGATAGTTTATATTCTTTGAACCAGAGCCAAATTATTTCTTTCTTTGACATTTTCTGTCTCAGTAAATATAAATAAATGGGAAAAGAGCTTAATTATAAAAGATACAAATTATTATTGAAAATTTGTTGATCAGTGTTATTTAATATTCAACTTCATCGATTTCCTTTTAATCGCTGAAGACAACTTGACTAATCATTCTCACAGCGGAATGTATACATACTGGGTGTCCCAGATTTCAATTGCCAAACTTGATCAATGTATTCTATAGGTCTAAACAAGAAGAAAATGTTACATGTATAAACATAGGTCGTTTACAGCTTTATTCAAAAGTATAACAAAAATACGTAAACTGTGATTACCATCTGAGGTCGTCAAACATTTTGAGATGGAATATTAATTAATTCTGAAAATGCTAAAAGTATCATGACACTTTTGCAGTAAATACACCTACGTACAAACGACTTATACATATTTGTATATTGTAATATCTTCTTATTTACAGTGGCTCCAAAAAGTATTCGTACACTCTATTATAAGGAAATTCATCTACTTCTGAAATTCTGATCTCAATGAAAGTTTATGTGTGTACAGAGCATGGTGTATCCTGCATGGAGCAATTTTTTTGGCGGCAAAATATCTTTTAAAGGGGCTGATAACAAATCTCAAAGTTTCACTGATTTTTCACGCTTTGAATACAAGCTTCTCTGGATTCTTTTTTTTATTGCAGGGCGATAGAGTATTAAAAATTAAACATTTTCTGTTTGAAAGGTTTTGCTTCATCAAGTACCATTACAAAGTTATCTTTAAAAAATGAGAGAAAACTCAGAAATTTTAATGTTGGTTTCATCCCTTTAAAATGGCATTTAAATGAAAAGAAGAGATTCATTCATACGTATACTGTTACGATCTACATACTCACAAAGTTTTATCAAATACTTCTATCAGACTCAGAATTTCAGGGTTAAATGAACTTATTTGTGACATAATGTACGAATACGTTTTGGTGCCACTGTAGATCCATAAGATACACCGACAAAGTTTGGCGATCAAAACGTGGGACACCCTGTAGATACTTGTTGACCCGTGTAATGGTGGCACAGACGCGACTAACTGTATTTCAACGAAAGGGTTAACACTATAACTATCAAGACCGGTCGAAATGATCAATTCGTAATTTTTCATGGAAACTTGGTAAATTTATCGTGATTTTTACACCCTTGGAAATTTAAATTTACTATAACTATTACTATAATCATTACGGGTTGTTTCCCTCGTATTAGGAATTTTTCCAATACAATTTTCAATTTCATTTCTTCGTCACAAATAAGTATACCTTAACCTAGGGGTCGGCAACCATTTTTGGTCAAAAGGGGTCAAAGTCAACCAAAACAGACGTTTGAGTTAGAGATATTTTCGTATTAAAACAATCTTTTAGTAAATAATAATCTATATCTTATTAAGAAAATAATTTATTTTTATATATTATAATTTATTTTCGGAACTAAAGTGGGTCACTTGAAATTGTCAAGTGGGTCACTCGATGTCCCACAGGTCATAGGTTGCCAACCCTTGTCTTAACCCCTCGGTAGTTATAGTGTTAAATCTGTCGCATCGACTCCCGTCAACGTTCAATTTCGAACATCAAATCTACCTCGCGTTCACAGGTTCGGCAACGATTGCTTCAAGTTCACGAACTCGACGGTCGTGAACACGGAGTTCGTGAAGATCGAGTGTTCCCGCGGCGACCAAGTAATACACAAGGATTATCACGCGTTCGTGCCCCGCTTTGCGTCGGTGGAACAAAAATGCCAGAAGGCCAGAGCCAACTCGAAAACCGAGCACCTGAGCGTGTTGATAATCGGCCTCGACGCGGTCTCGCGGTTGAATTTCCACAGGATGATGCCGAAGACCGTGCAAGCGTTGCAGGAGCTCGGTGCAGCTGAGATGCTCGGCTACACGAAGGTGGCCGACAACACGTACCCGAATCTAGTGCCTGTTCTAAGCGGTCTTTCCGAAAAGGAGCTGCACGACCTGTGCTGGCAGAGCAACGACAAAACGTTCGACGAGTGCCCGTTGATTTGGAAGAACTTCAGCGCTTCCGGTTACCGGACCGTGTTGGCCGAGGACGCCTCCAGTATGACCACGTTCAACTACCTGAAACGGGGCTTCCGGGTGCAGCCGACCGACTACTACCTGAGGCCGTTCTGTATCGCGTCCGAGAAGGATATCGGCAACACGCACAAGCTGAACGCGGACCTCTGCATTGGTACCCGAAAAACGTTCGAGAACCTGTTGAGCTACACCAAGAAGCTGGCCACCGAATTCGTCGCCGACCCGTACTTCGCGATAATCTGGCAGGCGAGCCTGACCCACGACTACCTCAACTACCCGCAGTTAGGCGACGAGTCCTACTACGACCTGATCACCTATCTGCACACGAATCAGCTGCTGAACCACACGGCGTTGATAGTGATGAGCGACCACGGCCTGAGATGGGGCTTGTTCCGTCAAACGTATCAAGGCAGAATGGAGGACAGCCTGCCGTTCGTGTTCTTCCTGCTGCCGGACTGGTGGAGGAACAAGTACCAGGTGGCCTGGGCGAACCTCAGGAGGAACACGAGGAGCCTGACCAGCCCGTTCGACCTGCACGAGACCCTGCTGGACATTATGCGCCCGGACCAACTGGAAGAGTCGAAACTGAATGCCCGCCGCAAAGCGATGCCGATGAACAACAACCTGCCACGTGGGATCAGTTTGTTCCTGCCGATCCCCGACTATCGCACCTGCTCCATGGCGGACATAGCCAGCCACTGGTGCATGTGCCACAACAGCTACGACATACCGCTGGACGACAAGAGCATTCAGGACAAGGCAGCCTTCCTTGTCTCGGAGTTGAACAGAATGCTGGAGAAGTTCGTGCAGTGCGCGACCCTGAAACTGAAGGTGATCAAAGCGGCCAAAGGTTGGAAGAACGAGGACAAAGGGAGCCAACCGATCGATTACACGATCACGATTCAAACGGAGCCGGGTGACGCGGTGTTCGAGGGCACGGTACGATACACTGCGGAGGATAAGAGTAACAAATTGGTGGGCTCGGTGAGCAGGCTGAACGAATACGGCAAACAGAGCGCCTGTGTCGACGAATTCAACATGAGGCTGTACTGCTACTGCTTGTAGCTCGATCTGATTCTGTTCTCTCCTACTTTTTACCACTTTTTTCGATCTCTCTTCTCTTTTTTCTTCTTATTTTCATCGTCGCTGTACAGCAACGGACAAAAGTTCGAGACGAAAGGACAATGTAGAACATAGTTTTATGGTCTGCAAATATTGTCTGTACATTCAGTTTTATCGTTATTACGGTAGAACGTTATTTATTGATTTGCACAGAATGCAAATTTTATTTATCATTCTATTCCTTATAAATTAGTTAGTTTAATTTCGTTGACTCTTTGGTCATAAACTTTTGTCTGCTACTGTACCTTCTCGAAGCGTTTCCAACAATAATTGTTTCCCACGGAGAAAGTCCATGTCCACGGACAAATTGATACTGGTGCGATAAGACGATTGCTTTAAAGATTTAGCGTGATTCACACTAATTATGTGGGTGATAATAACATACGCGCGTGCATACGTGTGTGCGTGCGTGCGTTTGGTCCGCCATGAAACAAGTGTGCATGAATACGAAAGTATTTGCAATGGTAGCGACTTCCACGAATTTTGATTTTTAATTGCTTGTCGAAAAGACGAATTATAAAGAACATTTAGTAATTTTTTTTAGCAGAGTATAAACTACTGCCGCAGAAACATTGAAATCATGTGCTTTTTGGTTTTTTCCTTCTCAAAAGCAATGTAAAAGTATTCCGCGTATAGTTCTGTTAAATTTTGTCTCACGACGTCTTTTTCTGTCTCTGTTTTAAAGATGCATCTTGTCTCTGTTGTATTGGACACCCGGTATGTAACGATGTAGTTGGGGATAATACTATTTAAATTAAAAAGATCTCTTCTCACAAGGGGCTAAACTGCGCCAGGCCTTTTATATGATACTTGATTTATTAAATGTACTTGTGGGTCTAAAGAAAGGTCTAATATTAATATTTTTAATTTTTAGACAATTTACAATGTATAGACTTTATTTAATTAATATATTTTATTAACCTCTTTATGATAGTACATTGTGAACGAAAATTGTTGTGCGAGTAAAGTTGACTGTTCAACTTCCTGAAGATTTAATAAATTTTCAATTTAGTTTTGCTCATCTTTCATCCCCGGTTTTTCTATTTAATTCTTCTACAAATAATTAGTCCTTAGAAACTTCATTAATAGATTTTGTTGACCGTTTTCAATTCCTTTCGTCCTGTAACTTCTATTACTTTTTATTCGTATCTCGTAATAAAACAATGAAAACAACATTCATTCGGTACTGTCATAATGTAAATGTGAAATATCCGTTTATCTTGAAATAAACGAAAATAAGCACAAGTCATATTATCGGTCCAATGATTTGTGATTTAAAATTCAGTAAGACGAGCTAATTCGTTTAAAAATATTTACTATTACATATATGTACACAGTTTTCGATAGAACATAATTTTCAGTAACGACTTTCATTACTTGTAAATGATCTTCGTTTATGATTAAACTATATAAAATAAAGTGTGATGTTCTTCATATTTAAACATAGATATGAAAGTAAACTGAAACTGCAATTTAACAAGATTTACAAGTGGAAGTACATTACACTTATGATGGAGATACAAAATTTACAATACGTTTATAGCTTCTTTTTTATGAAAAAGTAATATTACAACACACTGTTGTGTTTAATGGAAAAATTGTATTTTAATTATTTTAAACAAAATATACACAGAAGTGTCGAAAAAACCATTATAAAGTACGAGATAATATTTAATTTAATGAAAAACTAATTTTTATTTTTAATAAAAATATGAAATGTATAGTAAATAATTGAATAATTCTTATGTGTCACTGATGACAGGTGGTGTTGTACATTTTATTGCAAATAATATTGAAAAAAATATCACAATACAATACTTTGCTAATTGTTTATATTTGGATAGTAAATCCAATATTTAAAAACATGGTCAATGAATTTTGTTTTACTATTTAAATGCGAAACTTCTGTTCATGTAAAACACTCATACCTCACCCACGCATATTAACCCTTGCACTACTGAAAACAGGGAACTCAATGCCGGAGTCGTTCCTGACTCATATTATTTCATAAAACATATGAAAATCGCTCGAGCTCCTAACCAATACTGCACTAACATGATTATGGTTATTCGAGTTCAAAACCCTTCCTAACATACTACTTACTTCACTAATAAGTCCTAAATCTTTCCAGATTATGTCCCAACTTTTAGTAAATGTTTCATGTACAAAAGTATGGTAACCTAAATGATAACGAACTGATATTTGTTGCACATTTGTATTATTAAATGTATCAAGTTTAACTTTGATTCATTATCAACATTACTATACATGCAGTTCCACCTGCGTGTTATTTGGTATTATCGTCTTGAACAATAAGTGATTGCTCGTTTATTGGTAGCATAAACGTTGAGATTTTATTATCATTAAAATGGTATAAAAACGCCACGAAAATAAAAATTTATTTTTGAATAGGGTAATTTTGATGAACAGAAGAAACTGATCTTTCTCGTTCGGCATTATAGATTTATGATAATGGTATGTGTCGTTAAGTGATCGTCACTTTGACGATTACCGAAAATTATGTCATCATTGCGTACGTCCAAAGCAACGGAATATCGGTGACTCCGGCATCGTAAGCAGCGGGTTAAACATAAAATAACTTAATTCATTAAATAAAATATTCAACCATTGCTGACATCCGTATAAATAATTGGCAATATGTAATATACATGACCAGTCTCTTACAATCGAAGAGTAAGTACGCGTTCTCGCAATGGTTACTACATCATGCTACTATCCATTTCAACTGATCTAACAATTGTTTACCAAACCTGTTGGCATCCACATCTTAAGGAAGCAAAAATTTGGTATAGAAACACACAAAATCAACACATGCACCTCAATTGTACCCACACTTTATAGTGTCACTTTATATATACATTGTACTTAAAGTTCTTAGTTTCCTCTTATTCCATTATAAATTCGATTTACAGAACCCTGTTGAAATAGAGCTTTTATTTCTGAAATAAAAACAAAGAAATTAAAAATGTTATCAAATGAATTATACACTGAAACAATTTACCTTCTTTTTGTGTATCTGTGAATCCTGTCTCAGGGAATGCAACATCAAATGTAATGTATAAAGTGCCATGAAGATTATTATTTTCATAATTAGGCATTCCTTCTCCTTTTTTCCTAATACGGGCTCCTGGTTTAGTCACTTTATCCCTCTGAATAGTCACTTTGTGACCATCTAAATGTTCTATATCCATTTTAAAGCCTATTAAAGCATCCTGCATAGATATAGTAACATTTGTGTATAAATCATCACCAATTCTTTCAAAAATTGGATGTGGCTGTGTGCGTATTTTTAAAACTAGATCTCCAGGTTCTCCATCTAAATGTGGTTCACCTTCTGCTGTAAAATTAGTCTCTTGTTCATCTACCATACCAGGTTCTACTTCAACCTCTAACACACGCTCCTCGGTAACAAATTTAACATTTGGACACTCTGAACACACTGATTGCTGCATCATTTGAAATCTTCCATTTCCTAAATTACGAGTAACAAATTCTTGTCTACAATTACACTTCCTTGTCCCTTTTACTGTTTTCATAACTGGCTTATTTCTTGTTATCTATAAAGAATCAATATATACTTTTATATATCTTGTTTACCACTTTATTACATACAAAATCTTACCTCTATAAAATTTCCACTATACAATTCTTCTAAAGTAACTACTAAATCCATTACAATGTTAAATCCTTTAGGCGTTTCTTGTTGATTGTGAGATTCTCCACCAAAATTAAAACCAAAATCACCAAAAATACTTGAAAAAGGATCTGCATTATTCATCATACCATCCTTTTTTAGACATTCTTCGCCACATCTATCATACATTTCTCTTTTCTCATTATCTGACAATACTTCATATGCTGCACCCAGATCCTGAAACTTCTGGGAAGCATCTGGATCATCTTTGTTTTTGTCAGGATGTAATTCTTTTGCCAGCCTTCTGTATGCCTTTTTTATTACATGTTGGCTTGCTGATGATGGTACGCCTAAAATAGCATAAAAGTCTCTCCTGCAAAGACATACATTTTATTCCCTATTTAAAATTTATCACACAAATTAAAAATTTAAGCTATCAAATTGTTCAACAAATGATCACATGAAAATATTGAATAAATAATTGAGTAAACATAACTTAAAACATATCTAACAAATACACCTTAAAGTTTATTAAATTGTTAATTTCTCAAAAACTGCCTAAGTGAATTTCATATGACTTGGTAAATGGTTTACGATACAAGAGGTTATATAGTTATTAAACAGCAAATATATCTTTTATATATAAATCTTGAAAATAAGGATACGTTTTTTACTTACCCTGCCACAGTTAGGATCACACATACTGTTAAATTTAATAATAAAGACAAAATTAATTTTATTGCTGCCATCCTAACAGACTTTACAACAAACATTGAAGCTTAAATCGTGGGTGCTCCTGATTGGTGCAATGAATTCAATTTATCCGGTTTTGATCGACGATAAATGAGTTTCTGGGCGCATACAAATTTAGCGAAAATATATCAATTTAACCATGAATAACTATGATATTTCCATTTCAAAATTAATTTTATCACTGTATGTAAAATCTTAATTTATATCAAACCTTTTTATACTTTATATAAGAAAAAAGTAATATCCGAGAAAATTTGCATAACCAGAAAAGCAACAATAAAAAGTTATGTATATAAAATACTTTTATATAAATATTAATAAATATTTCTAAAATTGTTGAAGTTCAATAAAGATAACGCATTCTTTTAATATTCAATCATTATTCTTTTGAATATTCTTTTAATATTCAGTTATTTTACTTATCTTTTTACATTATATTTGATCAAAACAACATAACAAAAAATAATAAGGTCCCTTTTTAACAGCAATTACACTTTTATTAAGAGGTAATTATATTATATTTCAATTTAATCTTAAAATATATGTAAATAAATAGTGTCTATATTCTTTTATTGAAAACTACCCTTTATAATGTAAGTGTATCCTTCTCTTTGTAACGTAATAAAATGCTCATTGACAACTGATATCAGATATCAGTGTCAGTTACAACTTTGGGGGATAGTTGAACTGACTGAGGGGGCTGTAATAAGGAAATCATTAGTTTAATCATGTCAGTATGTAAATTCTATTGTGTATTCTTGCAGAAAAGTTCAATGAAAGAAATTCAATCACAAATCACATGACGAAAGTATCATTAACTAAAAATACTATCTTATAAATTAAGATACTTATAGGTTATGCGAACTAATTTATCTGTCAAACATCCCACAAAATGGAGAAATATATGTATTTATGGAAGGGTGTTGATAAATTATCATATACCTTTAGCGACAAAGCAAATGGCATCATTTGTAGACTGGTTACAATTAAAGATCACATTTTTGTAGCAACTACTAGTAATAATTTATATTATGGAGAGGTATCAGTTTCTGAGAATGGTCCTCCAACAGTAATTTTCAGAAGAGCCCAATTTGATGTGATTGACATAGCATCTAATTCAAATTATTTATTTATTGTAAATAGTAATGGATATGTTTTGAAAGTAAGTCCTCAGGATATGAATGTAGTAGATACAATAATTTTAAAGGAAGAAGTTAAGTATTGCAGTCATGGGTATGTTGTATAAAATTTTTATGTAGCTTTAAATCATATTTAATACTTTTTGCATTTATAATTTTCACTATAAATTATCATTTACTAAAAAAATTTATATAATTATAGGTATAAACAAGAAAATGAAATTGTCAAAGTAAAAGCAATAGCTGTTAGCGATCAAGCAGCATTGTTTGTAACAGAAAGTGGACAACTTTGGGCTAGTGGAAATCAATCACAGATTGATATTGATAATACAGAGCCTAAAAAGGTCAAGTTTTTTGAAGGCAGGACTGTATCTGCTGTTGCATGTGGTTTAAATTTTAATGTAGTTGCTGTAAGAAAAATAACAAAGGCTTTGAAAGATGACACTGATAGCGAAAATGAATTGGAAGAAGAGGTGTTTGTTAATTCATGTCCTCAGTGTCTTAATAGTATACTCTTAAGTCCTACAAGTGTAACTTCATCAGATACTTGTCCTATTGAAATTCATGGACAGCAATTTAGTGAATATCAGTCAATCAATTCTATTAGTGCTCTATCTATTGGTAGTAAAGAACAAGATACTGCTCTATTTACAGAAGATAGTAAAAAGGAACAAATTTCTGAAATGACAAAAAATGGAGAGCTGTGTTCTAATAATACTGTAGATTTTGAAAAAGAAGAAAAAAAGAATGTTATCTTTATAAATACAGAAGCTGCAAGACAGTTTTTAACCAGACAGTTATCTTGGGTTTCATCTTATGGAAGTGTTAAGGAGGATGTACCTTTGGAAAATCTTGAGAAACCAAGCAGACTAATAAAACAAAATGTATCCAATGTAGCTAATTTAGTATATGAAGGAGTAAAAAATGTAGGGGGTAAAGTTGTTACATTATCCAGGCATATGAGTGGAAGTTCAGATATAAATGAATTCAAAGATGATAGTAATGAACATTTGATAGATGTAGATGAAGAATATTGTAAATCTACTACTACTAGTTTGGCATTAAGTTTACGCTGTGAAGAATTTCCTTGGTCATCGAGTACTGGTTCCTCAGAGCATGAATTATCTCAGCAAGGTTTAAATGAAAGGATTAATATATTAACTTGTACTGGTAATAATATATTATCTACTGAACTTTGGACTTGGGGTGATATTCAGTATGGTCAGTTAGGAACAGGAGATATTATTAAACGTTCGCGACCCATTTTGGTGGCAAAACTTAGTAATACTGGACTAAGAAAAATTTCCTGTGGTGCATTTCATGTACTTGCCTTAACTTTAGATGGAAGAGTTTTTGCTTGGGGAAAAAATAATCACAAGCAAGTGACATTAGAGCCAAATGCATATCAGAGTGCACCTCGGTTATTAACTACAATGTTATCACCAAATGAAAGAGCCAAAGACATGGCAGCTGGTAGTTTACATAGTTTAATTATGATGCATCATGGTTTATATTTTATTGGGCAGTCAAGGTAAATTATTTAATTATTGAAAGTATGAATAAAAAATAAGAATTCTACCTACTTACAAAAGCTATCAATATGGTTTCAGTAAAGCTGGTGAAATGTTCCAACTTGATATTGAAACAAGCAATGAATGTAGCCCTCAACAAATTTTCAGTTCTGGAGAATATAGCTGTTGCTCTATAATAAATGAAGCTGAAGTAAATATTTCTGAAGATTTGGTAAGCAATCAAATCTTCTTGGAAGAAATATTGATTGTTTATCAAAATGTAATTAAGCCATTCCAAAAGAAAGGAGGTGCTATACAAGAATCAAATGTTTATGAAATATTATGTCGATGTTATAATGAATTATTAAGTTTCAATATATTGAATGTTATGAGTTTATGGGATTATTTTAATCATATTAGGGAAGCATATGAAGTAACAGTTGTTGCTAATGTTGAGGAATATATCACTATATACAAGTATTATTTAAATGCAGTGTGTGATGTTATATCGTTGAATGGATTTACATATATTGCAAAAATAATTGAAGTGCCACAAGTAATAACAAATTTATTTATTGATAAGTTGAAAAGTAATGAAACTAAGAAAGTAACTGATGAAATTATTATTACTATGGCATTACAGTATCCACTACGCAAATTACATAGGTAAATATCAGGTATATATAAGAATACAAAAGTGTCGGGAACGCGATGCTCGGAACGGATTTTCAAAAGCATCTTGCAACTTAAAAATATCGATAACCGCAAGAATTATGAAAATTCAAATAATATTTTGAAATTAAAATGTTACATTTACCATTTATTTGATATTCTTTCTTCATATTTTATTCTACGATTTTTTAATTTTATATGGATTCGAAAACACCTCAAACATAAAAGTAAACGCTTTAGAGAACCTGACTCAATTGTGAGAAAACATTTTCAACCGATCCAACCCGATATTTTTGGGTTTTCGGACATTTTCAGTAAACATATATAAAAGTGTACACTATGTAGCGATTTTCATCAATCTATTAAAATTTATTGAGTAAAAATTATAAAGAAAATTCTCAATAAACAATAAATTATTATTTCAAAAATTTTTATTATTTATTTATATTATTATACTTAAGAATTATTTTTTATTTTTAAAAGTTTACATTCCTATATATTAGAAAAATCTAAAAAATTATAATAACTACTTCTTTTTTATTTATGATAATTTTATTTACAATAACAACGTTATCTTTATGCAGATTTAAAGATATGGTTTTAAACTTGATAAAATGTAATGGTACAAGAATGGGTGTAGAACGGTTACGAGAAGCTTTAATAAGGTGGGAACAAATATGTGATGAACGTGAAAAGCGACAGAAGGAAGCTGAAGCAACCAAATTATTTTGGGAGAGTTCTGGAAAATTGGGTGAATTATTGAAATCTCCTGATAGAAGGCTTATTAGAGAATCACGAACGTATCCTTTATCAATACTTAATTCTGGACGATTTTCTACACATTGGTTTGTTTTATTAACTGATATATTTATTCATGTTACTGGTGCTTCCCATACAGTACACCCACTCCGAACTCTATGGGTAGAACCTTTACCGGACTCTGAAACAGTACAAGTATGTTAATAATGTACTGACAAGTATGAATGTACTATAAATTTTTATTTGTGTTATGAATTTATGTTTCAGAATGCTATATCAGTAGTAGCCCCAGAAGATACATTTGTTTTATACACTCCAACATCTTCTGAGCGTAATGAATGGCTTTATGCATTACAAAATGCCATAAAATCTAGTCTGCAAAGAGTTATTGGACATGTACCTCCGATAGTGCGTTCTAGTTCATTCTCTTTTACAAAGCATAGTGTTTTTAAAGATGCGAAGTATACTGGTTCGTAAGTTATTAACAATATTAGATATTACAAATTTTATATTATTTTTCAAATTTTTAAATTATACTGCAAATTCTGATTACAAAACAATTGAATTTTTATGAAACTTAACATTTTAATGATGATAATTAAAGTTTATTATAATTTAAATGTTCAATAATAAAAAATTATTTGATATAAGAAGAAAATCAGATAAAAAAATATTATGCATACAAAATAAATAACGTTTTGTACTTCGTTGCATAGGACGGTGGTTAAATGGTAAACCACATGGTTTTGGAAAATTAGAATGGTCTGATGGACGTAAATATATGGGACAGTTTCACAAAGGTATTATTTATGGTACTGGTAAAATGGAAATTCCATCACAAGGTGTATATGAAGGACAGTGGAAAGATAGTCAACAAAATGGATATGGAACAATGAAGTCAGTTTATTAATGACTATTAAAAATTTAATGTTCAAATTATGTACAATATATACAATTTAAAAAGAAATACAAAATATTCTAGATATAATAATGGAGATTTTTATGAAGGCTACTTCAAAGATGGATTACCACATGGTCATGGTGTCAAAAAGGAAGGTCATTTTATGGCCTCTGTAGCATCTGTTTATATTGGAGAATGGGTTGCAGGTGTCAAACAGGGATATGGAATTATGGATGATATTAAAACAGGTACATATAGAATAATTGAAAACAGAATAAATGTTTGAATTGGTTTAGTATAGCTAAACATATATGAATTAAGGCTAGAGTTATTCGAATATCCGAATAATAACGTTATGAAATATTCATAATCCGAACTTTGTGATATTCAAATTTTACCGTCAAAAAATTGGAATATTTGAGCAGCGATTATAAAATATTATAATAATATAAATGCATACATGTTTTTGTTCTGTTCATTATCTGAATTATCCAAATATTTTTAACTATTAAAATTATTCCATTACTATTTGGAATATTCAAATATTACGATTATCCAGATTATTAAATAATTGGAGCCATTCACCTAGTCCTAATACAAATAAATAATAATTTACTGAATGTTGTTATTTTAGGTGAAAAATACTTAGGATCATGGTGCAATGGTATGAAACATGGTTGTGGTTTAATAGTAACTTTAGATGGTATTTACTACGAAGGTGTTTTTATGCAAGACGTTCTAACGGTAAATAACTAAGTTTATCTAATTTTAATAAATATAAGTTTAAAATATTTGTGATATAAAATATTTACGATTAAAGGGTCACGGAGTCATGGTATTTGAGGATGGCACTCACTATGAGGGCGAATTTAAATCGGCGGGTATTTTTTATGGCAAAGGCACATTAACATTCACAAGCGGTGATCGATTGGAAGGTAATATGAATGGTACATGGAATGAAGGAGTAAAAGTTATTGCAACATTACACATGAATAAAGCTAATGGAAATACACAAATTAATACAAAACCAATGTAAGTAATTGTTTTATTAATTCTTGTTCGTAGTGTGTTTAAAATTTATCCTTTCTCATTTAATACAGGTCTTTTGGCAAATTATGTGTGTCACCAGATCAAAAATGGAAAGCTATATTTAGACAGTGTTATCAAGAACTTGGTGTATCCGAACCAGGTTCAAGAGCTATGGGTATAATTGATAAGTCTGTGGAAACGCAACGCGTTTGGCAAAATATTGCCAGCATAATAACTAAATCACACCAAAATGTTTTACAACGAAAAAGACATTTGAAAATTTCTGCTACTAATAAAGAAAAAACTAGTGAAATAATCGATGAATTAAATAAGATACCCACTTTTGGAAGAGATAAGCTAACTGTTCAAAACTACAGTAAAATTCATAAATATTTAGTTAAAGCATTCGAAAGTTTGCATCATCCTCTAGGAGCACTTTTAACAGAAATTGCTGCTGTATACACAGCTACTTATGGTGGTGTAAGAGTTCATCCTTTGTTACTTAGTCATGCTGTATCTGAACTTCATAGTATTACGTTCAGAGTGTATGAAATAGTTACTCTATTATTTCCTGCATTACCACAAGGGGGAAAAGAATATGTATTGGAAACAGAAAATAAAGAAGAAGGGTATATTTTACAGTTTAAATAATTATTTGAATAATTTATGCTTCTTATTTATTATGCTTACAATAACATATTCCTTTATTTCAATTTATTCTAGTAAAGTTATAAGTGCTGCAGCAATACTTCATCCAATACTATTACCTCGTGTACATTCAGCACTTTTTGTGCTATATGCTTTACATAATAAAAAAGAAGACGATGCCTACTGGGAAAGATTAATCAAATGGAATAAGCAACCTGATATAACACTAATGGCTTTTTTAGATATTGATCAGTAAATATCATCATAACAAACAATAATTATTCAATCTGTAATTGATTAAAGTTTTAAACCATTAATAAAATTTCAGAAAATTTTGGACAAATGCGAACGTAATAAATTTAAATGAAAATGGATTACCGTATCAAAATGAGCCATATTTTAGTGAAGCAATAGAAACATTACAACAATTAAAAACCACGTTTTCTCCATTAGAAAAATTATTAGTCGTTAGAAATACATTTGAACAAATGACACAAGTAAGCTAGTTTCTTTTGTGCATGCAATTATATATTTTTTAAAGTTACACATTTTTATAATAGGCAGTTCAAAAACAATTGGGTACTACATATTTATGGACAATGGATGAATTGTTTCCTGTCTTCTGTTTTGTTGTTGTTCGTGCCAGTATATTACAACTAGGTAGTGAAATACATTTTATAGAAGATTTCATGGAGCCCTATTTACAAAACGGAGAACTTGGAATTATGTTTACAACTCTTAAGGTTAGATGTCATTTATTTTGAAAAATGTCAGATACATGAATTTAATTATACTATCTCTTTTAGGCCTGTTACTACCAAATATTGCAAGAAAAGATTAATGTCTGTGATTGAATATAAAATAATAATTCCATAAATAAATAAACACAAATTAAGAAACAAATATCAATGATAACCTGTCGCAATACATTATTGTAACAAATAAATAATGCCATTCTAACTTTGAGTTAAATAATAATTCAGAATCTAATATTTAATTCCATAATATAATTGAATGAAATGAATGATATTGTAAAATGAATCATTTGTATATTATAACTGTTACAGTGATTTATTATAACTAATGAAATCTGGAGTTGTAATACACAAAAATAATACATTAAGTTATCAAATTTAAATAAAAGTAAATAGGAAAAATACATATCATGCTCTTTAAAAATATGAATGTATAGTGTATATATAATGGTTGGTAAACCTACCTTTAATGCTACTATTATATGTACAAGAAACAAATCTGAAATTGAAACTTTATTTGTTTATATTAATTATTTATTCATTTTACTCGGACTTTTGAAGAAATCTATGCAGATATATCTTTGTTCCATCATAATTTTAAATATTAATTTCTTATATTGAATGTCAATAAGCATTTATTTACTATTATTATAAAAGAAATGTTAGAATATGTAAAATAAATAATCTTTAGTATTTGTATATATATATATACAATACTGTATAATTATTTAACTTATCTAATTGCCATAAGCATTATTTAACATATATTACACTAGGTTATATTTATTGTATTAATTTATTAGATTATAATATTACTATACTGATCTGTTTATAAAATATATTAATTGGAAAATTACATGATATGTAATGTAGTTAGTTTATAATAACAATACTGTAATGTTGTTTGAAATACCATAAAATTGGATATCACAATAATAATAGTAATAAATAGAATTTTATGTTACACATTAATATATATTTTAAGCATTGACTTTGTACAAGCTATAAGTATCTATATAAAATGAAGAAAATTGTATGTATATAGAACAGTAATTAATACAATATACACTATGTATGTTTAAATTCTGAATTTGTAAATGTAATTTACAAAATATAAATTAATGATAATTAATATGATATCCTACTTAAAATTTAAAAAGTAATAATTATAATATTGTATTTGAATACATATTATGCTATGTAAAATATTAATCAATGTAATATTAAAAAACAGTATAGTTGATATGATACTAAACAATAATAGAAAAGAATACTAACTCTATGTATATTATTTTCATACATATGTAAGAAATTGACAAAACAGTGAAAGACTATTTCTTTAGCTTTACATTTTAATTACGTTTTAATTACTTTATTTTTAACTATTACTTTTTATTTACTACACTGTATATTTAATGTAACTGATAAAACTTCGCACGCGTCCAAATTTGTATTATTAGATATTCTTTTCTGTAATTATTAGATACTCTTTAATATGTTTACATATTTTCAAAATCAGATACTTAACAAATTTAATTCATATACGTTTATCTACAAATATATAATTCATTTATATGATATTTTAAACAAAAATGTTTTAGTTAAATAACTACTTACGTCTGACTGCGATGCGCAGGTTTAACCAACAGCATGATCTCGAACGAGCTCGATGATTATATTGTTGCTCTGTGCCTAAAACTGTACGTTTAGAAATAGTATATTGACGTAATTACGTTTAAATTTATTTGTGATAGATATGGAAGTAGTTAGAAGTGTGTGGAAAAGACCTCTTTTACTGTATAAAAATGGATTACTGATACCTTTTAGAAATAGGTATATAACAAGAATATAACCTTAATTCATTCAATGAAATTTTACATTTTCATATATTATGGCTAGGATTAATATCAAAATGCAAAATATATTTCATAACAATATCTTTTTAAAATAGAAGTATAAAACTACATAATCATACATTAATTTATTATAAGTATTAATTCACCGGTATGTCGTTTTATTTCGTATATTATCAATACATCAAAAGTATAATAAAGAATTTTCTATACATATAATTTTTATGGAAGAAAATATTTCTTTAGTTACAAGATTATTTATTTCATTTATTATATGTTGATATGGAAGTTTTAGTAATATTATTTGGAAAGTATAATGATAACAAATATAAATCTGTCATTAAAGTTCCTTATCTTTGTATATAAATTAATATATTTTTAATAAATTTCTTTATCTTGTATTATAATTCATTCATTCATTATGAAAAATGTGTAACCTAGATAAAGAATTAATGAATACTATGTTTTTCAATATCTTGCACTGATAATTATCTAATATTTTTGCAATATCAATTAAAGATATTCTATTTAGGTTTAATTTTAACATTACATAATTATTGTATTATGTTAATTATATTGCATTTCCAATTGTCATAAACTTATACTATTCTTTTATTCCACCAACAGTTCAATATCGAAAGTAACAACAAGGAAAAATGTTTCTTTAAGAGATGATGAGTTACAACCATCAAGTACAGATACAGACATAAGTGCACAAAATGATGCCACATTTAATGCTCTTGTTTCAACAGAAGAATTACTGGCACAAATAGGATTGGCAAGAGAATTTGCAACTGATGGCAAAGATGAACATCCTTATGTTGATAAATTAAAAAGAGTGCAAATGATTTTATTTGATTTAAGCCATGATATATCAAAGCAAATGCCTGGAAAAAATAAATCATTTGAAAGTAAACATATTAATGACTTGGAAGAATGGATAGCAGAATATAGTGGTCAACTTCCTCCTCAAGAAACTTATATTATTCCAGTAAGAAAATAATTCCATTTTATATTTTTCATCAAATGATTCGTCTACATCTTTTTTTATATTATAACAGGGTGGTGGTAAAGCTTGTTCTACGCTACATTCAGCAAAAGCAATATGTAAACGTGTAGAAAGAAATGTCGCATTTTTGGTTCAAGATGGTTTATTGAATAAAGAAGCACAAATATATTTACATAAACTACAAAATTTTCTGTTAACAGCATCACGTATTGCAGCCAAATGTGATCAACGTGCAGAAAACATATATATTCCTAGAATTGAAATTGAAAGAAGTGAGAAAAAGTAAATTATAAAATTTGTTAGATAAATTCATGAAATATTGTCGTAATGTTTTTTTTTATAAAAATAATGAACCATCAAATATTATATGCAAAAATCTTGCAGTAATGGTTTCTCTGTGTTTTCAAAGTATATGTAGGTTGTAAATATTTATTAATGAAATTATAAGTGTTAGTTGTTGATTACACTGTATGATTATATTATACACATGTATATAGTAATCAATTAACCTATTAAATAGTGATACTTAAAGACTTAATGAAAAAAAAAGTGATAAGACATAAATCTCCAATTATAACAGAAATATTTTCTGATTTATTCTTATCTAAAACAGTTCTGATTAATGGAACATTTTGTTAATTTTATTAAAGAATTATACATGATTCATTAAAACGCATTTGATCATATATTTAAATAACATAAATAAGTTTTATAAATAATTTGTATTTATATTATTTACATACAGAATAATGAATTATTAAATATAAATTTACTACTTTATATAGAATTTTTGTTTACCTTCACATGATAGAAACATTTAAAAAAAAGATGTAAATAAATGTACAATCTTAAGTGACCATGTATAAAAGTTGTTGCATCGAACCAAATTTAGGATCATAAGATCACAGTAATGTTTGGTAAAATTATTTATTCTAAAATTTCATCTCCTTCAACAACTTCTTTTAAATTAAGTAATTCCAATAACCCAGAACCTTTAGTTTCAGATCTTACTAATTCATTTATCTCTCTATAATGTCCTGGATCAATTAAACAAATCAAATTTAATGTTCCATTATCCCATTCTTCTGTTTCTAGTTTTGTTACTAATTTTGTTATTTTATCTCTTAATTTTCGTGCTTCCTTGCCTGAGACCAAAACTCTAACTCTCATTTGTGCTCGTTCTAATGGCATTGCAACTTTTAATTGAGGAATTACATCTAGTGCTTGTTGTTTTGCATTTCGATTTGGCTTTACAGAAAAATGTATATCTTTCATAGCTTTTTCTATCATAGTTACAGTATATGGACGTTTAGTTTCTGGATTTACACATTTGTTAGCAACAGTTGTTGCAATATCTTTGAACATAGAATCTAAAGCTGAATGTCTTTCTTTATCAGATACTTGAAGTTCTCCTTTTGTAAGAATCTCTTTACAAATTTCTGTTTGATTATCTGTACCAAAAGCCTTTACAAGGTCTTCTTTCTTTGCTACTTGGCCTTTTGAAACATTCATAAATACTGTATGTGTCTGTAAAACCTCATCAATATCTTTTTCTCTGAAATATATTTTCGTTGTTGCAATTAATAACAAAATTTAAAACATACTGAATGAAGGAGACGCAAGATATATTAGAAAAATAAATTTAATGGTTAGATATCGACAGTGTACTGACAAAGTAATGTATATCTTTATTTCGATCATTTGCCATAAACTTACAATTTATTTCTCCACGAGATAACCTTATTTCTGTAACAAGCGATCTCAAATCGTTTTCCTGCTTTCTTCATACGAACCACAGCAACATTGGTTAGTCTTATTTGATTAGTCGGTGTGAAAATTTTCGACATTTTAAAATAAGTTAAATATAACACTACTTTTGTGTTGCAAAAATATATTGTGCAAGTAATAAAATTATAATCAATGCAATTTGTATAGGATCCTCTTTATTTTAAATACATATATCCTTGTTCAAGCTTACACTTCACACATTCGTACGTACTTCGAACAACTTCAGATACTCGATTTGTAATCGAAGCGGACACGTTATACATCCTTTGAAATATCGATAGATTTTTTAAACGCTTAAAATGTACATATGTAAGTAATTTTACAGTGTTTAAGTTTATAGACGACGTATATTTTTAGTTGCTAAATTCTTTATTTATATTTCTTAAAATTTCTATGAAAAAAATTCTTATATTAATTTTGAAAAACACGTGCCTTATTAGAAGTTTAATTAATATAAGCATAATTAAGTATGAATATACTTATTAATTTCACAAAATTATTAATATTTTGTAATATGTAAATGTAAATATAGATTTATATAAGGTTTATAAGTAAGTAAATATGTATAAAAAATATAAGAAACCAAAAATTTTATAATTATAAGCTATTTTATCTAAACAATAATAAAATTAAATCAAAAATGAAATCAAAATTATATGTTTGTTAGGATTTGAAAAAAGTATCATTTAACGTTTTAGAAAATTTGTACATTATACTAGATAATACCTAGAAAGCTATATAAGTAATAAATAATTATTTATAAAAGTTCAGTTTTTTAATCTTAATTTTTTCTAGGTATAATTTTCTTTATCTGTTGAATTCCTTCATTACCTAAAGAAAATAATAAAAAATAGTAATTGTGACGTCATTATACGATAAGTAAAATCGTGAGGTGCACACGCCGTGACCGCACGCATGCGCAATCTGCCTGCTACATTAGACTGTATCGAATATGGCTGCCGCGAGCGTGATGCCGTTAGAAGTGTATGAAAAATGGTCGTTTTTCCGTGGTTAAAACGAACCAATCGTTTTTGTGTACATGCATAGTGATAGTGAATGTTATTTTCAACATCTTCATAACGTGGGAGGTCCTTATCATGGCATTGGTTACCGTGCAGCGGTCCCCAAGTGTATCCAATTCCCCGCAAAGTTCGGTGAGTTTTCTTGCTTTGTGCGTCTTTGTTGATAGCTACTGTCAAATTTTTATTAGGACTGCATTTATTTAAGATCTACTTATATTATCATATGAAACAACATATCACAAATGCATTGTAAGTTGTTTCGTTTTATTTGAATAGCCTTTTCTTATTTGACATATTGACAGCAAATTGAGAAAAGTAATTCTAAACATTTAAAGTTCTTTGTTCTGTATACGCGGCGACAATGCATGAAGGAAGCTTACAGTTGTGCAAAAGCTATGATCGGAGTAAACACAGACTGTGATATTTCCCTCCCACGTTTAAAGGCTGTAACTTGAGTTTTCACAAGTTTGTGGTTAATTGTTATTTATTTATTTATTTGATTCACTAAATTCACATATTTTTTTAATTTTTGGATGTAGTTCACAGAAACTTCTGTCAGTTTATTGTAGGAGTTGGCTTGTTCTATGCATGACTTACCATCATACTTGATATCTTCATATCTTGTTGCACTTCACGATTACGTAGTTCTGTAGGTGTGATCGTGTATGTAGGTGAAAGTTTTATCGTTTGTTCGTTGGGAAACGAATAAACACGTGCGTTTTTTATAGATTAAATTCTGCTTCTTTTGCTTTTCGTTCTCTAGGGTACATATTCCTGTTTCGTAAGTTTGTTCAAGTTAAAGCGTCGTGATGCGACCAATTATTTGTGCATCGTACATACACATATACGTACCACGTATACATATAAAAGCATGCGTGCGTGTCGAAAGTCAGCGGTGGTAGAGTCGTGACACCGATCATCTCTATCAGTTTATCATTCTCTCGCCACAGTACTAGAAGTATGAAAGAGCTTTGAAAAAGAGAGCGAAAAGAACACGTGATTCGAGTATACGTATAGCACGCAATCTACTGTCCGCGAATAAGCGTCGTGACAAACGTGTTCTTTTCAACTGGTAAAATGATTCTGTTGCAATGTTGATATCCGTGTCCTGTTAGTGATGGTTAATTTAGAATCAGCATTTCTCTCTTCTTCAAACGTAGCTCGAGGACCAATGCGCTTTAAGATCATAGGTTTCCATTTTTCGCGCGATGCGATCGAGATAAGAGATCAAGGGAAAAGTTACTTTTTCTATGAACTCGAATACATAGCTGTTTAACACAAAATAACCTAAAATTCATTTAAAGTTGTATATATTTTGTATCTCGAATTTTTAACCTATAAATTGCAATCTTCAAAGGGATTATAATGATTGTTTTTGACTTATTAATTTTATAAAAAGTTTTATCTTGAATACTCTTAGCTGCAATATACAATATGTAATACTGATTTTGAATAAAAATACAATATGGTGTAGTAGTTTTGTTACTGACCTTATTCTATTTAGCTGTTGTAGTTATGATTACATTATATCAATGTTTTTTTTCTATCCTATTCCCCTATCCTATTTATTCAAACACTACATGTTTTATGAACATTACTTAACTTCCAAGTTCCGTTATCGCTGGAAACTAACAATTTCCGGTTTCACTTCATATAATAAAACTTTCAAGTGACCAATGTATTTTGAATTTGTTCATATGCAACTGCTAAAGTGATATTTATTTTTTAATGAAATATTTGTAGTTACCATTGGTTGCATACTTTCCAAAAATTAAGTTTATATATCTTTTGATTTTTTTCATATTAAATATTTATTTGTTTTTACCATTTTATTTAACTTGATATACTTCGATGAAAGGTTAGTTTTAAGTGAGTCTATTGTTCAGCGTTTCTAAGGGATGACCGTCTCAAGAGCCACTGTCTGGACACGTTCTTCGGTAATTGCAAACGTACTTTTGTATGTAATTATTACTAACCTTTTCTCATCAGCTATTTCACAAACGTATACATATTGTTATTTTTGCATTAACACTATAAATCCTTAGAATTCTTTGAATATGCATTATTAGATTTCAGAACTTGAAAATAATTTTAACGTTATATCCATCTTTTTAATTTATGCTATAGGTAAATATTTTATCGATTTCTGGCATTATAATTAAATATTTTTTAAAACAGCCTTATAGAATAATAAAGTCTCATGTTTTAATCCATTTATTGTTTTATTTAAAAGTTACGTACCGTGTTTCTGCCACGATTTCTTGTCATCTTCGAAATAGTTAAAAAATTCTATTTCTCTAAAAGATGTATGTTACAAAATGTTTTTGTTGCAGATTGTACTTACTGTAGTTACAAAAAGATATTTATATAACCATGTTTTTCAGTATGAGACTTTCTGATCAGGTGTTTTATTCGCTTTACTTACATAATCTTAAATTTTCGTAATCCAAGCTCGAGTCCAACGACTATTTCAAGTACTCGGATATTCGGATACTTAAATCCGGGTTGCGAAACCAAGTTCCAGTTGCAACGAGTACTTCAAGAATTCGGATATTCGAATACTCAAGCCAGGATTTCGAATCCAAGTTCGAGCTGCAGCGAGTATTTCAAGTACTCAAATTTGGATTTCAAATTCGCACTCCAGCTGCGACGAGTACTTAAAGTATTCGGATATTTTTGGATGCTTAAACTTGGATTTCGAATCCAAGTTCGAGCTGCAGCAAGTATTTCGAATACTCAAACTCAGATTTCGAATTTAAGCTCCAGTTGCGACGGCCATTAGAAGTACTCGAACGTCCGAGTACTGAAACCCAAATATCAAATCTAAGCTCCAATTGCAACGAGTACTTCGAGTATCCTAACATTCGGATGCTTAACCCTTTGCGGTCCTATGTCCAACGTGTTTAGGCACAGCGCACAGTGAGATATTCGCCCCGAAAAACTGGACAAAACTTTTTCCATATGCACTCAATCTTTAAAGTGACATAACTTCGCTGAAATTTATCCAAATTGGATAAAACAAAGACGATTTTAAAGTTAACGATTTTTAGTTTTTGATGGTATGAAGGATTTTTATAGAAATAACTGTGGAATTTGTTTTTGTTGGATTTCGACGTGGTCAGGGACAATATTTTTAGTTCTAATGGAGAAACAAGTGAATGAAAACCTTTTAGATTTTAATGTTTAATAATAATAATAACATAGATTTAATTAATAATTACAATAACGTTTTCTTACCTTTTATCTTAATTTTATGCAATCATTTAAAACACGTTCATTCTTGCCAACATACTTTTATTCACCACATTCATACCAACCATTCACACTAACTGTTCTCAACAGTTTTTTATTCTCCTTTTTCGTCTTTTCTTTATTTTAATTGCGAACAATATTTTTATATTTTTCATTTTCAGCTTTTTGTAAATTAACTTTAACCGTTTGCATTCGACGACCTTTTTCGCTAAATATATATATATATATAAATAATAATGTTTATGTTTAAACTTTTATTTCATAAATTCACCAATTTAAAAGTACGTTGCGTTAGTAAACGGATGAATGTTTTCCAAAGTAAACGGTACCAAGCGGATGAACGATTAACGAAATCTCTGCGGACCGGTTGAGAAATTGCAAATGCAACCGCAAAGGGTTAAACCCAAATTTCGAATCCAAGTTCAGGCTACAGTGAGCGCTTTCAATACTCGGATATCTGAATAGCAAGAGTTCTAGAACTGGAAGGTCTCTAACATCAAGCCGATTGAAGAACTCACGCGAATGTAAAAGCTGTATCGAGCTACGCCGTGATGTTTCCGATTCTTATCGTACGAGCTGCGATATTTGTTATTTTATTGGCGAACATGCACGAAATTGATAGAGGGAGAAAAGCAACAGAAGGCGATAAATAGTTACACGAAACGAAAGTTAGGGTAAATGGAGCGGAAAGCAGTACTCGTGTAGGCTTCTGTTCGTTTTTCTGGGCATAGAAGTGGCTAAAAGTTTTTGCAAGTTTTACATTGTTATAGATTTCTACGAGTTTTTATGTAAGTTTTGAAATAGTCATTGATATTAGGTCGATGAAGGAAGCAGAACAGAACGGGCAATTAAACGTTGTTTCGTGTTTCTCCCTTACACTATTTTTATGAGAGACGTAATGAAACACTCCTCTATGGTTCATTATTTGATAATTCGAAAGCTCTTGAATTTTACATATTTTTTTATGATACACTGGGATATCCTGTAACGAATTAGTTTATTCTAAAACCCATTTCGTGTTTCTCCCTTACACTATTTTTATGAGAGACGTAATGAAACACTCTTTCATTATTTGACAATTCGAAAGCTTCTGAATTTTACATATTTTTTTTTTATGATACAGTGGGATATCCTGTAACGAATTAGTTCGTTCTAAAACCCGTTTCGTGTTTCTTCCTTACACTATTTTTATGAGAGACGTAATGAAACACTCTTTCATTATTTGACAATTCGAAAGCTTCTGAATTTTACATATTTTTTTTTTATGATACAGTGGGATATCCTGTAACGAATTAGTTCGTTCTAAAACCCGTTTCGTGTTTCTTCCTTACACTATTTTCATGAGAGACGTAATAAAACACTCTTTCATTATTTGATAGTTCGTAAATTCTTGAATTTTACATATTTTTTTTATGATACAGTGAGATATCCTGTAACGAATTAATTCGTTCTAAAACCCATTTCGTGTTTCTTCCTTACACTATTTTTATGAGAGACATAATAAAACACTCTTTCATTATTTGATAGTTTGAAAGCTTCTGAATTTTACATATTTTTTTTATGATACACTGGGATATCCTGTAACGAATTAGTTTGTTTTAAAACCTCGTTTGTTATAGGATATATTGATATATGTGTGTGTGACTGTGCATACATAACATATAGGTATGTAAAAAAAAAAAAATGTAATAATAGAAATATATGATGGAACAGCAAATTGTAATCCTACTATTAACCCTTTGCACTCGAAGGCTCCAGAGCGGAGCCATTTAAAATTTGTTTTCAAATTCGAGGGCTCCGTTATGGAGACAATGTAAATAACTTTCAGTTTATCAACAGCAGGACAAAAACAAATTATGTATAGGATATAGCGGAATAGCTCTTGGTTTTTTTTATATATTATAACATTTGTATCCATAATTAACAATGACTTTTCTTTTAATGCCTATATTATTTACTTATACGTGAATACGATTTTTCCACTGAAATTACCTCGAGTTACTGGTAATATGAATGAAAAAAAACTTCGAGTGCAAAGGGTTAAACAACAAACGGTCAATTGTATTTTTTGGATATTTCTCGGAAATTTACTAATATTTATTCAAAAAATATCAAAGATTTTGTAACGTTAATCAAAAAATAACAATACTCATTCCATAAGACAACTGATTAAATTATTAATTTTGAAAAGTAGACGCTTTACTGTTTAATATTATTCCATTTATTATTAAACGTTCTTTTCAATTCCATTTTTCCATTAGTATCACTGTTATAAGAAACTGTACGTAATGCAAAAGATGTTTAAAGTCTTCTTCTGGTGGTTTCGTTCATGAATGAAACATTTCTGCACTCGATTAACCTACACAAACTTTCTTACACCGATGCTCGGTTTAGTTTGGACGAAATCTGCTCGGTTGAATTAGGAAACCCATTCCCTTTACTGAATATATCAAGCTCACTGAAACCTGAGCGGTCGACAAGGAGAGTTGGATACTGTAAGAGTAAGCAGGATATCACATTTAAACCCCTACTTTATATGGCCTGCAATCTAAAATTAAAATGTCCAATCTTTTCACATATAATTCTTTCGGTGTAGGATTTTTTTCATTAAGAAAAACAATTTTTGTTTTAATTATTTTATTATTTAAATATTGAATAACATTAAAAAAACATGAATACGGAATTATAGACTTTTTTGGGCAATATGGACTTCGTGAAAATTTGAGGCAAAATTTTAGCAGGTAATTTTAGCAAAATTACTAAATCACAAATATTATTCTTTTTTTTTTAGAAGTTGTTTATTCGTTAATCAAAAATATAGAATATAGCAAAAACAATGAAAAAAAATGGAATATTGTATGAAAGTGTTATTAATTTATTATTTCAGTTACTCATTTTTATGATAATGTGGGAAGAATTTTTTTTCTGATATAAACACAGTATCACTTCATATTTAGAATATTTTATTCTTAATTTAGGCCTTTTACACAGTATTTTCATTTCTCTTTTGTTATTATGCACTGGTTTAATTTAACATTTTTGATAGTTTAGTATGAATAAGTTATACACATAATTTTGTGATTTCGTTATCGCAATAGCTTCAATACATTTAATTATCTTCCGTTCCCCGAAGGTCTGTATAGACCTTGAACAAATTTATATCAACTATATCTTTAAAACTGATAATACCGTCTTTCAGGGCGTGTAAAATCAACACAATTTTTTTCAAGGCGGAATAATATCTTTTACCGTTGAATTTTATCGAGAAATTTATATAAAAATAATGTGGAGGTAACGAAACTTTATAGGTTTAGACAAAATAATGTTATTAGGAAAAATCAAAAATTACTTGAACGTACCCTTCAATTTTATTCATACAATTGTTATAGTACCTTACTTTTTGAATTATAAATGTGTGCTATAAAATGGTCGAGGTTCATATCAATCCAGTAAGGGTGAAATGGTTAATGGAGAAACTGATTATCGTTCTCTTATCAAACGATAAGGCCCACTATCACAAATTTTGGTCCCTTATACAATTTCTGTTTACCAGTGTTTTGCGCCAGAGAATTAAAAAAAAAAAATACCGTTGACGTTATAGTGTATTATCCAAAAGTGGAATTTTTATTTTCTCAATTTTCATTTTTTAAAATTCGTATCAATGTATTGTTGAGGTTTTTCTCCGACGAAAAACGAATTTTTCGTACCTGTACAAATAACATGAAATTTTCCGTTTAACCCTTTCGCTCCGAACGCCAGATATATCTGGCATGCACGATGTGATTTTGTATCATTGTTATGCATTATTCTTTCACTCTTTTTAATTGTTCATGAGACCTTTTTTGTACCCATTAATTAAGTTTATATCTTTTATGTAGAAATTACAAGTATATTCTTTTAAATAGAGATCCCTTTTCTTCTAAAATTTGCTGTCCACGCGTAATGTGCACACTTTCAGTGGAGAGTTCCGTTCAGGAGTGGCACCACGACGGACCGAATCGTCGTAATAAAAGGGTTAACTCATTGAGGCACAGGATTTCAGAAAATAAATGGACCCATGTTGCACAGAAATTTTGTTGTGTTTTAAATTAAACAAAATTGGTATATTTTTATTTATTTACAATTTATTTAAAATTCAACATGCTTCCATGAACAAAAAATGAACAGAAAATAAAAAAGATTCATTGAAAAAAGATAGAAAAAAAGTTAGTAAGTCCACATGGATTTGAACTTGAATCCGCGGCGTACAAATCCTTGTACGTTCCCGATAAACCATTGTATTACTTAATAAACATTTTGAATAGAATTGTACTTACTGTAATAATAAAACTTTAATTATAATTATCTCGAAAAATATTGAGTGTTTACCCCTATAGTGCCATATTTTCGTGAACAGAATGACTAGATCTACAAGTGTGCAAGGTTTCAACTAAATCGGTGACTCGAAGGGCTTGCACTCTCCTTGTGAGTAACTTCCATTTAAATTAAATATTTTTCTTGTCCTATGGTGATTTGAAAGTAACAACATTATACTTCAAGGAGTGTACTATAAACATAAACTCCATTTCAAATAGAAATTTATTGTCAGGATCACGATATCGGTGAATTCATCGTACGAAAAGTATTAAATGCCTAAAATGCACTTTATTTTCTTCCATATTCAAGGGTGTATAAACTGACAAATATTAACGTATCGTATCCAAATTTTTTTCCAAATATGCCTAAAGTATCGTCTTTTACGATATATATATACGTATTATTTGTTTTCGATCATTTTGTCCTTATGCCATCTATCAAAAATCGGCGCATGTTGTATTTTAATTAAATGTACAAAGCAGTTAAAAAATGCATTGTATTTTAATAAAGTACAGCTTTTAGATAACAAAAACGTTTTAAGTATGCAAATTAATTCGGTGCCTTTGCATTTAACGCTTAATAACTTCCATTCAAATTAAAATATTTTTTTTGTCCTATGGTGATTTAAAAGTAACAACATTATACTTCAAGGAGTATACTATAAACATAAATTCCATTTCAAATAGAAATTTATTGTCAGGATCACCCAGCTACGTTACACGATATCGATGAATTCATCGTACGATGAAAGATTTCTGGGCATGACTGACTCAGATCGTGCCCCTTCGTCGGGGATGCCGAAAGAGGGTTCCCGTTGCCCGGTGTCTACTTTGCATGCACGTAAGCGCCCACGAAGTGCACTCGCCGTCTGAAAGGCTAGTTGCATTTTTCTAATGTGTACGGAAAGGGTGAATTCGTCGTAGAAGGAGGGGATACAAAGGGGCTATTGATTTTAACGGCTCGTTTCCTACGCGGGGTGCCCACGGAAGCATCGTATCCTAAGTCTGCCTTATGCTATTTTGTAGGGGTAGATTGGAACCTAATCTTTAAATTCTGAAAGCTCGAATCAGAAGCTTTGTAAGATTTCGAAACCCTCGAAACCCTTCAAGCGTTGATTTTCTTTTCCGAGGGGAATATTTTATTATAGGAAGTGAAGCTTCGACGACATTTTTTTCACGATTCTTTATTGACAGTACAGTTGAATGAAAGACAATTAATAATATAACAATAAGCACAAAAATATTTAGATTCTTGTTCAAGAACACATTTACATTCGAACCTTTGTACTCAAATGAAATGTTTCAGTATTTCCTTTCAGGAGATAAAAAGATTAAAAACAGAATTTATTATGGAATGGTAAACGAATAAAATTTCGTTTATTTTGGTTGCTTTCGATAATATAGGGTGAGGTTGCTCAAGTCGTACCCCTTAAGGAAAAATCCGCATAAAAGTTAGGATTTGTCAAATAAATAGAAATTAAACGTGTTACTCAAAACTTGTGTTAATATTATTGTTATTTATTATAACGAAATTGGTAGAACATCTGATATTTGTTTGTGGTTGTATGCGCTGTTGTCGCTGTAGTTCGTTCAAAATTCAAGTGGTACGACTTGAGCAACCTTACCCTACAGCGAAAAATGTTAATTTGATGAAATAAAGATGGCCAGATTGACAACATTGTTTAAAATTAAATAATATACACATTCGATACGTATTAATAATGTACATATATTTATATTTATTATATACGATTTTTAAATTATTAGTGTATTGGTGTTTTCTAGTCACGTAAATCTGATTTTTGTGTTTTTCAGGACTCGGGTGCTGGTGCGCCTGTAGACGATGACGATGCGGCGAGAAGCTGTAAAAGGTAAGTTTTATTATAAAAATAGTTATATCTGAAATACTAAAGTCTGAAAGAGATGTGTATAAATAATGATAATAAATTTAGAATAATTTACTAAATAGTAAGTAGTCACTCGAAAAAGAATTCCTAATCAAGGGGTTAAAGGCAAAAAGTTGTGTTAGCTACCTGAAAACCATAATTACTTTTTCTTCTAATTCTTTTCCCAAATTATCCATTATTTGCGAATAAATTACATTATTTTTATTAACGAGTAAATCGAATTCGTTCGTTATTCGAAATTAACTTTTTGCTGATGGCTACAAATTTCTTTTTCGCCTCCATTTAATTCAAAATACTGATTACTTAACGCTAATTAAATAGATAGTCACCAAAAAAAAAATTCTAGAAAAGGGAGTTAAAAGCAAAAAGTTGTGTTAGCTACCTGAAAACGTAATTAATTTTTCTTCTAATTCTTTTTCCAAATTATCCATTATTTACGAATAAATTACATTATTTTTATTAACCAGTAAATCGAATTTATTCGTTATTCGAAAAGAACTTTCTGTCCATGGCTACGAAGCACCGTTCGATTTCTTTTTCGCCTCCGTTTAAATCAAAATACCGATTACTTAATGCTAATTAAATAGATACTCACAAAAAAAAATCCTAGACAAGGGGGTTAAAAGCACCAAGTGTGTTGGTTACCTGAGAACCGAGATTAATTTTTCTTCTAATTCTTTTCCCAAATTATCCATTATTTACGAATAAATTAAATTATTCCTACCAAAGAGTAAATCGAATTCATTCGTTATTTGAAAAGAACTTTCTGTCCATGGCTATTGAAAATACTGATTACTTAACGCTAATTAAAGCAATAGCCATAAAAAAAATCCCTAGATAAAGGAGTTAAAAGTAAAAAGTTGTGTTAGCTACCTGAGAACCATAATTAATTTTTCTTCTAATTCTTTTCCTAAATTATCCATTATTTGCGAATAAATCACATTATTTTTATCAACCAGTAAATCGAATTTATTCGTTATTCGAAAAGAACTTTCTGTCCATGGCTATTGAAAATACTGATTACTTAACGCTAATTAAACAGATAGTCATAAAAAAAAATCCCTAGATAAGGGAGTTAAAAGCAAAGAGTTGTGTTAGCTACCTGAAAACCGTAATTAATTTTTCTTCTAATTCTTTTCCTAAATTATCCATTATTTGCGAATAAATCACATTATTTTTATCAACCAGTAAATCGAATTTATTCGTTATTCGAAAAAAACTTTCTGTCCATGGCTATTGAAAATACTGATTACTTAACGCTAATTAAACAGATAGTCATAAAAAAAAATCCCTAGATAAGGGAGTTAAAAGCAAAGAGTTGTGTTAGCTACCTGAAAACCGTAATTAATTTTTCTTCTAATTCTTTTCCTAAATTATCCATTATTTGCGAATAAATCACATTATTTTTATCAACCAGTAAATCGAATTCGTTCGTTATTCGAAAAGAACTTTCTGTCCATGGCTACGAAGCACCGTTCGATTTCCTCGTCTCGTCGGTTTAATTGAAAGCCAGCTTCCGCGGAGGTTGGTTCTCAGGAAACAGTTGGAGGACAGGGAACTCTTACATAATCAAGCAGACGAGTTCCTTTCTGGGAAAAAGACTCGCGTTGTCCCGGCTTCCTCCCGACGATAATTCAATTAAATCAGCTTCGCGGCTCGAAGAAAGTCCCGTGCGAACTTCCTCGAGCCTCTAGGACGTAAACATTCGCTAATTTGCCGGAAGTCGAGGCGAGCCGTGTCCCTTTTCCCGCTTTAATCGTTCGACTTTCTACTACGCTGCTCGTTGCGTAATCCCAGGCGAATCGCGGTCGCGTAATCGCATCATCCCCCCCCCTCGAGGAAGTCGAACGAAAAAAAAGGACCGAAAATTAATTGGTTTCGATCGCTCCTGTTTTTCGTGAACATCGACACATTTCCGGGCATTCGGTTGCGAAAGTTGTGCCTCGCTGTTTCTCGCTCTTTTCGCAGCGAGCAAATAAAATATGCACTGCCGTGCATAAGTACAGTAACGGACAAAAGTTTAAGAGCAACGAGTTAACGAAAACAAATTAACACATTGTACGCCGGTGGCATCTGAGGCATTTAAAACTGTAGGTGAAGAAAATATTTAAAATTTTATACATTATTGTAAAACACTAAAATTGGTTTGCACATTCATTATATGCAATTTAACGATAACGAAAAATAGAAACAAACAAATCGCCAAACAAAAGAATGTTGTATTATCGCAAACCCGGCGCTAAAGCAACAGACTTCCAAACCCGCGTTTTCGCGGGGCCGGCATACAATGTGTTAACACTATTATAGGAAATGTTCTATAAAATGTAGAACAGAAGATGGAATTCAGGTGTGAGAAATAAAAATGAAGCGATTAAAACTTAATAACAATATATTTAAAACAATTCAACAAAACAACTTAAACGACTTTACAACTTAGCAACTTTAACACTCTTTCTACGTTCACAACCAAACCTTTCTTCTACGTTAGTCAAAAGCTTTCTGCCACGCGCTCGCATTTTCCCCGTCATATATTCTTCCAAACACTCGTTTCCTTTCATTCTAATTGTCAACCTTTCTCACTCTATGCATTCGGTCACGACCACCCAGAATTTCTCAGTCACACTGTTTTCCAAAGTTCTCATCTTTCACGCCTTACAAACATTCGAGCCCAAACATTCTGCGTTCGCACGACAATCGCCCAACTCAAGTACTCTTCAGACTTTCCCAAACTCGCATCCACTCGATCGCATTCCTACACTATTTCTACCACATTTTTTTGTATACCTATTTTGACCAAAAGGTGTCTTTTTAATTACATTTCTGCTTATCTGTGCATGTTTACAAACGTAAATCTGTCGTTAGTGCGATAGCTTGTTACCGGTAATATTTCATTCGGTTAAAAGTTCATGACACGTAGAAATAGCGATAAAGTGAACATGTTATGTTGTTGATCATGTTCATTGAACACAATCAGAATGTTTCTGATGTTGTTTAAAAAAATATACTTCAACCGGAAATTTTTACAATTTCAATCAACCGCATATTTTTACAGTTAGGCTTTTACATTAGGTTTTTTAATTGTAAGCATGTAAAAGCCGGCTTCTGGGTCGGTAAAGTGTTAAATAATAGCTATACTGAACAAAATAATCATTGCACTAATCTAACAAGTATATTTGCATTTTTAATATGAAAAGACTTGCAAAATCGTTCACACTAGAACTATCAAGGGGTCAAAATGACCCAGCTTGTAATTTTTCATAAAAATGTGGCAAACTTACTGTAGTGATTACACATTTGAAAATTTACAATAATTTTTACTATGACTGCTAAAATTTATTTTCCTTATGTTAGGTATCTTTTTCGTACAGTTATCAATTTGATTTCTTGGTCTGCAATCAAGTATACCCTAATCGTCGGTAGTTCTAGTGTTAAAACACAAGATACATTTGGATGCCTCATACATGCGGCGCTCGAAGCGAAAGGGTTAACCCTTTGCACTGCATTTGCAATTTCGTTTCACCAGGTCCTATGTCGACGATGTGTCGAGACACGTTGGACATAGGACTGCAAAGGGTAAACTTTAAAATCGACTTTGTTTTATCCAATTTGAATAAATTTCAGCGAAGTTATGTCAGTTTAACCCTTTTAGTACCGAACGACGATATTTCGTTGCGTATGCCATGGCGCCTAACTATTTGCATCACGAGAGAGCTCCACTTCAAAATAAATTTGTAAAACGTTACAAATGTTCTAATTTCTTCTTTTATTCCGTAATATGATTCTTGTTGAATTTTGTAAATATCATTCTTACTTTCGTTTTTATGTGCTTTTTCCAAAAACCTTAGCAAATTCGTTAAATTTGCTCGGTACTAAAAGGGTTAAAGATTGATTGAATACGGAAAGAGTTTTGTCCAATTTTTCGGGACAAATACCCCACTGTGCGCTGTGTCGAGTGACGCTCGACATAGGACCGCAAAGGGTTTTTATGGTGGATACTTAATTGTTTGGGCGTATCGATACCCAACGCAACTTGTATCTTCTAATGGCTGGGTTAAATAATTGACAACATCTTTTTTTTCTACTTATTAAATTTAATTCAAACTAGAGCTGCGATCAAGGGCCTGCGGACGAATGATCTGGTCGGATGCTTAACCCTTTCGCTACGGGAGGATTCTTCGGTGTACAACTTCCGCTGAACGAGCCGCCATGTCAAAAATGTGCACTTACGGAACAATTGCAATTGCCCGTCGAACGTTCAATACCGCGGAATCTTACGCAGAGCGTAACTATAATCGGTCGTAGAAAGGAAAGGGTTAAAAAATTATCGCATAATGCAATAATATTCTGTTCGCGAAATTTCACGGGGTGACTATAGTCACCGCTCGTATCTAGCGAGAGTCAGTCGTTGGGTGACTATAGTCACCGCTCGTAGCGAAAGTGTTAAAGTACTCGAATAGCGCGATCATTTTCCTACCGATCTGTGTCTACCTGTACTTTCCAACAGGTTCGACGATTCATCGGCTATTTTTGGTGGAACCGTTTAGAAAACCGTTTTATAAGCAGACGGGTGACCTTTAGTCTGGCTTAAGTTAAAGGTCGCGACGCGAAATAGTACGACCCGAGGAGAGGAATGGTTTCCGCGTGGAGAAAAAGGAGTCGCGCCGTTGAGATCGAGTGCTTCTCGCGAGCTTGTACGGTTCGAAATAGACTCGTGCTATGCCAGCCGGGCAAAAATGCAATGAACTAGCACTTTGTGCGCCTGGTGAGAGTTACGATTGGCCTTCCGTACACGTAATTCATCGGAGTTGTTTCGAAACAGCAGCAGACACTTCTGCGAGCGCGTACAAGGTGTCTCATTTTTAACCCCTCGAGCGGTAAAGTTGTTTGATATGAGATATCCGTTTTTTGATAAAAACAATCGTAATTTTCGATTAACACGTTCCGTGCCAAGCCAATTTTGCCTGACTTGTCGTTCAGACTATTTGATATTTTGACCAAATGCACCATTAAATGTAATTATTAACCCTTTGCGGACGGAGCAGTAAAGAAAATAGTCACGTTACGCGTTTGTGTTATAAAAGCTAAAGCTGTATTTAAATAAGCTTTTCATAAAATCTAACAAAATTATAAACAAACAAATTTAGGCCAACTTGACTTCTTAGGCTAGTATACCTATGCGTATCTTATACGTGTCGTTTACGACAGACAAACGCCAGCCGCAGCGCGAGAGTTGGGCGGATATATCCGACACTCGTCCGCAAGGGGTTAATTATTGTATATACAGGGTGTTCGGACAGCCCTGGGCTTAAATTGAAAGAGTAACTCCCTGAGACATTCTAAGACGAAAATCAAGAGTAACGATTTTGCGTTTGAGGCCTTGTTTACGAGTTATAACTAGTTAAAGATATCGTTTAATCCGGACCGTTCGACTCTTGAGAGCGGGTAACTGACGCAACTCGGTCGGTAACGTCGCTGAATCCACAGTGATGCTCAAACGTCGAACGGTCTGGATTAAACGATATCTTTAACTAGTTATAACTCGTAAACAAAGCCTCAAACGCAAAATCGTTACTCTTGATTTTCGTTTTAGAATGTCTCAGGGAGTTACTCTTTCAATTTAAGCCCAGGGCTGTCCGAACACCCTGTATATAACAATTAAATAAACCTATGTGTTTTGCTCTATACTGCAACTTGTATAATGCTTCATTTTTTTAGGCAGAAATATAGTTTACAGAATTATTACAATATTTTGTAATAAAATATATGGTTCCAGCGCATTAGATAAATATGACTGCGTGTACCACCGACTCATACAGATTAAGATTCTTGTTTATTTTCTGTTTTCAAATCACTACAACAGCTGGAATCATGGCAGCCATAGAAGGCTGTTTGTTTCACGACGTCATAAAAAACGTTCTGCAATTTCACACACATATGCTCTCCTGGCTCGCAAAAATTTTTAAATAAACTTGAGGTTATAATAAACAAATATCCCAAGCCGCAAAATGATATGTTGTTTAGTTTACCCACAAAAAATTCCCAAAAATCGTCTTGATTTCGGGCCGTCACAGTAGAATGGCCCCTTAACCCTTCCGCGACGTAGGAGATTTAAATGCCGCGCTATCACGACCGATAAAAACGTAATTATATATTAAACAACAAATCCCTATCAATGAACTAAATTGGAGAGGATAATAATGTCTCGCCTAAGGATCGGCTATACAAGAATTACGTATGAACATTTACTTAAAAAAACGGAATCACCAATCTACAATACCCCAATCTAACTAACAAAATTTAACCCACTATTGAACCCGTCGCTAATGACCTGATTGTCGATGCGACGTTAAACACTCACATAAAAAAAAGAAGAAAACTGTACTTTCATCTCGTGAAAGCAGAAGTGGAATAAGTTTAAAACTTTTACTACTAGGGCAGTTTAAGTTTGGTGCTGCACAGACACGTTATGGACACGTTCATTAAAATTAGATACAGGTTTTAAAACCAGAATATGTATTGTTTAACAATCTATTAGAAGGTGCAGTTAAAAAAATATTCGTTCTTACGTAATGAAGTAAAAATTAAATTGCAAATTCACAGATTTGAAAAATAGGTTCCTAATAAGAAATCCAGTTTGGTTTAACCAGTTAAGCGCGTTTGACGTGTATACACGTCGAATCAAATCTCTCTTGCGATGCGTACGACGTGTATACTCGTCGTGTAAAATAAAAAATTATCATTGACTATTAAAACTCCGAATTTCAATATTATTTGATAGTATGTTCCCTTTATATTACCAAGTTTTGTTTGTTTATGCATTTTATTATTATTTGACGATTTTTTAACAAGTTTCTAATAACAGTAACCTTTTTCAGAAATTAATTGTTAATTTTTTATTAAAAAAAAAATGTAATTCTTTCTCGTTTTTCGTAAAATTTATAATGTGACCATTTGCCCTGCGTTCGACGTGTGTACACGCAATTACTTGGTTTTAATTCCGCACCCTGTGGGGGATTTCTAAAATTAAATTCCGCAGTTAACTGGTTAAACGATGTTTAAATGATGGAAAATATAGCATATTTGTTTCTGATTAATGCATAGATAAATATGAAATTAAAAATAGTGGTTTTACGAATATTTTAACCACTTAATTCAGTTCTTGAGAGCATTTTGAATTTTTAAATTGTTTTTCCGAAGAAAATAGAAAATTTTCGTCCATGATAAAAATATCAAAATATCAGGTTTTTATTTTAGCAAAGATCAAATGTTCCTACAGATGATATCGATAAAAGATTCCAAGATCCGTGTAATACGTTTATAATCTATTGGAGAAATTGGATGAGTTTTATGAGCAGAGGTTGTAAAAGTTTTAATTGTCTTGATTTCTATTTCAAACAACCGCAATTTTAGTTCCCTGCGTACACTAATCGTTTGAAGGTAATTATGATAATTAGTTAGGCAGTTAGGTAGTTACATAGCAACCCTGATAGTATGGTATTGAGCAATGAAGTCATTTCTTGGTAATGAGGGATATTTGAACAGGAGATATTATTAGCATTTCTTTTTTTGGCCATGAATAATTGCTAACAAGAGCTTATGCAATTGTGTTTCCTATTATGCCAGTTTGTGATTAGTAGTTTCTATATAGGGTATATGTTTTTACCATAACATTCTGCTAATTTTTAACAAACTTATTTAACTCTTTCTAATTTGACATAGATAAAATTGTACACTATGTTATTTAATTTTTGATAAATAAATTCTTTATAAACACAGTTATTGGGCTTGGAAACAACTAAAAAGTACCATTTACTTTAAGACATTTCTATAATGAGAAGAAGAGCAATTTTAAAACAGATCTCTGTCATCCAAAAAAGTGATCTTAAATTAAAAAAACACTAAAGTTGTGGGGTTAAATTTTGCACTATTTATATGTATAAATATAAAATTAATTGATAATCAATTAGTTTTTAGTAGTAGCTAAGAAATCTAATCTTTGTTATAGCTAATTTTAAAAATACTAACTTTTCACAAAACAATATTTGTGCTTACAATTAGTTTTGATTGCAATTTTGCATTAAAGATATATCTGTCATTTTTTGTGTAGCAAAGAAACAAAAACTAAAGAAATATCAAAAGAATTTTATGACAAAGAATAGATACCTGGATGTAAAAATTTAATTAACCAACATTAAGGAAACTCTTCTCGTTTCTTCCTTATTTCACTATTAGTTGTATGGTCATTTATATGCATAAATAGTTTTCAAAGACAGTTTCTAAATATTGAGGTGTAAAAGTACACATTTCTTTAATATGAATGAACTGGTTAATCTTAATCCTTTAATCCTAAATATAGTAAGCATTGTGCAAAAGTTTTAAGTGGTCTTTATACTTTTAGAATGGTAATTAGTTCTGGTTTCATTGAGCAGGTCATTTATGATGTTACCTGGAGTATAGATTATTTTACGATTTTCATGTAAATAGTTATTATAATATTCATATATTATAAAACATCTATAGAATTTTTCAGCAGGAATCAGGGGAAAAAAAGGATCTTCAACGATAAAATAAACTTTCAAATTCTTGAAAATAGAATGGCAGAAAATACCAACTGCGTTTATTAAGAAATTATTCAACGCTATTTTTGATAGGAAAAAAAATAAGAAATGTTGTTATGAAAGAAGCAAAAGTTATTTACATAAGATACTGATTATCTGAAAGTAATTTTATATTTTTAAATACAACTAATAACTCCTGAATGAAATATTTCTTAATAATTGGCAAAGAAATCCAAACAAAAATTTTCAATAAGAAATCCTCTGTATAATTAATAATTTCAGAATTAGATAATTGCAACTGTTCTCAAATTTAAGTGAAAATTTGAATGCTCAAAATATAATTTAAATTCAGCAAATTGTAAATTGACAAAACATTTTGTTAGTAGGTGTCATTTAAAAAAATTTTCCCAATACTGTATATTAAGAGTTTCATGTGAAGTTTTGATAGATCATTCTAAAATAAAATTGTTTAAAGAAAAGCTTAATAGTGTGGATATTAAATAATAATTAAAGAGAAATTGTATATACGGAATAACAAAAAGGTGTACACCCTGTATACAGTTTATTATTGGTGGGCAACGTGTATAGATCATCGTAGATCAAATGAGAACTTCGATATAGGAGAACGTTTTCACGTTCAAACCAGACAGATTTATGGACATGTGAAAACGAATGTTCCCTCTGACTTGTAATTCATGTTGTCTTTAGAGTAATTCGATTTGCCACGGCCCGAGCGAACGTAACGTTGATTTTATTTATACCCTATTTTCGTGATGTCCTTTTTGAATAATTAGAAGGCAGAACCGTGAAAGAATTTCGAACGTGTTTCTTGTAAAAGTTGGAAAGTCCGTAGGAATCATTCAAGACGAATATTCACGATTAACCTTGAACTGTCCATCATATCTTTTACTACCAACGTTATGATTTCATTTCCATAATTCATTTTCATCCAGGTGCCGTGAAAGTTTACGTTTTTATGGTCGAGATTCGGTTCCAATTTTATAACGTTGATTTATTGCGAAAAAGGAATCAAGAAAAGGTAAGAGGTGTAGGATTTAACCATCGTATCATTGGTATACATTTTGAAAATGACCTTAACAATTAGACTACAATCACAGATGATTATTCTGTGGTGTACCTGCGATGAAGGGAGAAATATGGGGGTAGGGGGATGATTTGGCTTGGTTAAGGCACCCTCCTAAGGCCCTCTATTCTATCTTTTACAACCTTTTCACAATTTCACGTTGTAAATGTAATTTCGAACGAAATAAAGTGTACTGCCGCCTTAAATGTTCATTATTCTCAACCGAGGAGGAACATATATCGAAAGGTGAAACCTTTGTTTGTGTTTTGCTTCAAATATATAATTTACATTATACATAAACAAATGTAATCCAAATTTATATCGTGTTTGATCTCATTTTTATCAAAAAAATGTCAATGCTGTGCTGAAGAAATTTTTATACGAAAAAAAAAAAACATGAAAAATAAAAAGGTTTTACCTTATCCTTAATATTTAAGTGTAATTTTCTAATGGGTGAAACCCATATAAATAAATAAATAAATAAATATTCTCTTACATAGTGCCTCAGCTTTATGAAATCGTTTTACGCATTCCAAGGGTAATCCCTCTATTAGAGGTAATAAAACTTGAACATTTAACGAGAGGTAGCTTTCGATCATTTATGATAGCGAAACACCAGTCTCGTTTACGTTTCAATTTTTCTAAACTCCTTTTTTTACCAACCGTTACAGCTACTGTCGTCACTCAAATCATAGGTGCATGGGATTAAGTGTTAGATTGCATGAAGATAATAAAGCTTGAACATTTAACGAGAGGTGGCTTTCGATCATTTACAACAGCAAAACACCAGTTTTTGTTCACGTTTCAATTTCTCAAAACTCTCTTTTATTACCAACTGTTACATGCACTTGAACCATAGGCGCATGGGATTAAGCGTTAGGTTGTATAGAGGTAATAAAGCTTGAACATTTAACGAGAGGTGACTTTCGATCATTTACAACAGCGAAACAACAGTTTTGTTTACATTTCAATTTCTCTGAACTCCCATTTTTTACCAACCATTACACCTACTATCGTCACTCAAATCATAGGTGCATGGGATTAAGTGTTAGATTGCATGAAGATAATAAAGCTTGAACATTTAACGAGAGGTGGCTTTCGATCATTTACAACTACAAAACACCAGTTTTCGTTCACGTTTCAATTTCTCTAAACTCCCATTTTTTACCAACTGTTACATGCACTTGAACTATAGGCGCATAGGATTAAGTGTTAGACTGCATGAGGGTAACAAAACTTGAACATTTAACGAGAGTTGGCTTTAGATCATTTACAACTACAAAACACCAGTTTTCGTTCACGTTTCAATTTCTCTAAACTCCCTTTTTTTTACCAACCGTTACACCTACTGTCGTCACTCGAACCATAGGCGCATGGGATTAGGTTGCATCGCCGGAAGCAAATGTGTTCTTCCAGCGACTGCATTCGCGTCGCCAACAATCGAAGGAAGTTTTCCTTTCGGAGACAACGAGAAACGAACACAAAGCGAACACAAAGCTGCTTCTGTTCGGTTTAGAGCAACGAGTTCCCGTGGCAGACGCTAATAAGTTTGCGGTCGGGCATTGAATTGACGGCAGGTCATACGGAACGTGAAAGTGCACCGCAATCCGTGTTGTCGGAGCATCATCAAGCCTCGTGCCCGTTTCTGGTGAAATTCTTTCTTTCCGCGGAACACGGCACGTTTTACTGGCCACCGCTAACCGGGACCGATAGTATTGACTACTCCTACATTTTTTTTTTTTTTTGCGCAAAGGTGAAACTGAAGTAGGGCATCGATCGTTCAAACTAATAAAGAAACGAATCCGTTTTGATAAAAATCTTTCACAGTTGGTTATAATGATCATCGACTCTTATGAAATCTTGGTGTATCCATAGTTTGGAGAAAATATTTTACACCCATTTTCGTTTTGTAAAATTTACATTAAGGAGCCTTTAAATAATTTAGGTATTGCTATACATACATTTCGATGTATAGGGTGTCTAATTTTAATTTCGCAGAGCAAATATTTGAAAAAATGGTAAAAATTACATTTTCATGAAAATTTAAATGTAGTTGTTATGTGCATGTTGAAATCAATGAAATATGCTACTCTAATAATAATAACAATCAATTTTGTACACTTTAGTATGTATACTCACGATAATTGTGTTTCTCGTTTATTTATGTTATTCGTTAAACAAATATGAGTTTCTCTAGTTGAGAGGACTGAGAAATGTGTTAGTACCTACAGTAACGGACAAAAGTTTAAGACCAAAGGGTCAAAGAAAATAAATAAATTAATTAATAAGGAATAATAGTATAAATAAAATTTGTATTTTATGCTAATCAATGATTGGTGTTCTACTATAATGACAATAAAAATGAATACATAAACAATTAAATACCAAATACATAAAATTTAAGACCCAAGGGTCAAAGAAAATAAATTAATTAATTAATAAGGAATAACAGTATAAATAAAATTTCTATTCTATGCTAATCAATGATTAGTGTTCTGCTATAATGACAGTAAAAATAAATACAAACAATTAAATACCAAATACATAAAATTTAAGACCCAAGGGTCAAACAAGATAAATAAATTAATTTAAAAAAATAACAGTATAAATAAAATTTCTATACTATGCTAATTAATGATTAATGTACTACTATAATAACAATAAAAATGAATACATTAACAATATTTGCGAACTATAAAATTATGTTTCACATTGTCCTGTCGCCTTGAACTTTCGTCCCCTATTGTAAATTGATTAATTAACAAGAAATTACAATACCAATAAAATTAGTATTCTATACTAATCAATAAATAGTGTTCCATCATAATGACGACAAAAATAAGTATATGAACAATATTTGCATACTATAAAACTATGTTTTTGTCCGCTACTGTATACAGAATGCCAAAAATCCTTGTGCCTCTGGTTAACATTTACAATTTGTCAAATCTAACAATACTTTTGCGGTTGACTGTACGCGTATTTCAATAAACCTGAAACAGTAACGTACGACCGTGTCCGTGTAATAAAAATCACACGGATCGAGGCAGGAATACGCTTTAATACCGACGAAATAGAGACATTTAGATGTACACGCTGTAGTCTTGAATCGAAAGGTTTTCACTTTTAACGAGCATCGCGATGCGCGTTCGTATCAGGTGAAAAGGTGAAATTCTGACGATCTGTCTGGACGTCGAAGCAGAGCCGGCCAGCGTGTAGCCTACCTTGAACGAAATTCTCGGTCGTTTGTAAATTTCACTAACAAAAGAGCCGCACGGACTCCGTTTGAGGATAATGGCCGGACGTTCTATGTCTTTTCCTTCGTTAACGATGCTGCCCCGGACAATGCTGATGGCATTTTGCACGAGTAACACACCGTACACTCGAAATGCTGTCTGAGTTTCCACGTTCGTAGGAAAATGTTAGATTCAGGGTTGTCGAAATGAGTTGAAATGAGTTTTGCTTCGAGGAGCGGACAAGTAACTCGAAAACGCGTGAACCATCGACACGCACTTAACCCTTTACACTCCTTTGTCAAGTGTGACACGACGTCAGTTTTTATCACAGTAACTCCTATACCGAGTCACGCTTAACATCTTTAAAGTGCCATTTTAAATACAGTAGCGGACAAAAGTTTAAGATCAAACAATTAACGAAATTAAACAAATATAAGTTTCAACAAAGCTTGAGATCCATGTTTAATATAATTAATAAAAAAAATAATTACCACTCAAGGAATTGTCCTTTGAACTGAATTTCAAATAAAACACCTAAAATACTAGGGAGTTATTGGCAACAAAATTGAAAAATAATTCGGAGTGCAAAGGGTTAACCTTCACACTGTAATAAAATAGCAAGCAATATATAAAGAGCAACTTAAAACGTAATTACTCTCTTATCAGAACCTCTTGCATTTTTGCGACTAGATTAAAAACGTATACACGCAACTTCAACTGTTTCTCGGCAATAAGTTGTATTAATTATATCACCGTGTTACGTTTAAGACAACTTATTGATAACTATTCCCACCTACGCTGCACGTTATTTGACCGGTCGCGGTAGCTAAGACAGGCTACAAATTTTTCTCAAAAAATGAACAACGAAAAAAGAAGTGAATATTGAAAAATGTATTATACGTATATTTGGGGAAAAGTCGTAAAGTTTAAAGGCGATTCAATTACGTTGTATATAAGAAATTGTAATCGAAATTTTAAAAACGGTCATTTGACCGGTCGTGGTAGGAATAATGTTAAATACAGTAATGGACAAAAGTTTAAGACCAAATAATCAACGAAATTAAACAAATACAAGCTTGAGAGCTATGTTTAATATAATTAATGAAAAAAATATTTACCACTCAAGGAATTGTCCTGTAAACTAAATTTCAAAGAATGTTAACCCTTCAATGCATGATTTAACCATTTTATTAAAAAAAAAAAAAAAAATGTTTTTTATGTCAGTAAATTTGTATAAATTGTATAAATAAACAGGCAAAAATAATGAAAAAAATTATTTATTTATTATACATACAAAAAAGAACAAAAAGGGTTTGTAACCTGCAGGGCACACAACTACAGAAAGTTTTCATATAAAAAGTAATGATTTAAAAAAATAATATTATATTTTATTTTATTCTTATTTGTTTCATAAATATGTTAAGAAACAATTATAAAATAATCAGCTAACTATTTAGAAATATACTTTTTTATGGTTTTAAGTTGGGTGTAACCCAAAATGAGGCAATTAGACGAGGTAGTCAAGTAAAATGATGTAAAAATTCAGTATTAGTGAGATAAATGTCTCGAACCCGTAGCCATTTGGTAGTTGAGGTATTGAATATAGTTATATAAAAATCAGCAAGATGACTCTACTTCTTTCTATGACGTGATTATGTAGTTAGTACCCTGTGTGGGGCACACCATGCATTTAAGGGTTAATCCTAGATAACTAAACTGAAATTAGTGTTACTTTGTAGCAGATCATTCGACTCATAAACTACGGATTAAAAACATGTATATTCTTATATTTCCTTTATTTATCTCAAATAAATTAGCGTAACTTAAAGGAAGTATTATAATATTTTAATTAGAACGTAGAAAAGTGGTAAAAAATTAGCGTTTACAATCTTGGCAGACGTTGAACGATCATGGCAGATCTCGAATTCGTAGAATTGGCAGAGGTCGGTAGTCTATTAGACGAATGTTTAACCCTTTCGCGACGGCGCGCCTGTGCCACTCTTCGCTATTTTTCGCAACAGAGTGACTGACTATACTTCGCCACGTTTCGCGACGGCGCGACTGACCATACTTTGTCACGAAAGCGAACGACAACAAAGTAGCAGTGAACCATACTTCGCTAACAATGTTATTTATAGCTATATTTTGAATTCGCTATTGAAATAAAATAATAATATAATTATGGTTTTTTAATAGTATTTATTCCATATTATATTTTAATATCGCCGTATCTAGATGACGTCAGCCTCTGTGGACGAAAAAGTGGCTGCCGTATATATACGGCGTCAGCCTCTGTGGACCAAAAAGTGGCTGCCGTATATATACGGCGTCAGCCTCTGTGGACCAAAAAGTGGCTGCCGTATATATACGGCGTCAGCCGCTGTGATGCATCAAGTGACTGCCGTATATATACGGCAACCGTCGCGAAAGGGTTAAT
>JAOPTO010000866.1:0-26453 GCA_033822845.1 Tetrapedia diversipes
GATTGAGCACTATGTCACTAGCATCTTCGAGGAAGTGTCGAGGTTCCATATGTTTAGCATTTATGATTGCGCCAGTCGATATACGATTTTCGAAAGCCGTTTCTATCTCCTGCCAAATCAATCCGTTATTTCGGTCACCATATCCAGCGCCCGCGTGTACGAAACGTCTTCTTAAAGAATTTTTTAAACCTACGAGCTGCGCGATTCGAGCGATTAGTGACTGTCTCGTCCCAATCGCCAAACGAGGACGTTTAGCTCGACTACATTCTTCCAAAGATTGGAGACATTCGTTGCATTGTCGCTCCCAAGCGTCGTACCCTTCCTTCGAATTTACTAGGGTTGATTGCGCCCACACACTACGTTCGATTTGCATATGTTGTTCTTCCATTGTAATATGCACGAAGATCTTCCGATTCGACTATACTGACACAGCACACATCGTCCTCTTGATATATACTTTACCATAACATATATGTTTGAGTCCATTCATCACACTTTGTTGAATTTAGCTGATGCTATTTGTTAGGCACTGTATCTGTCTTCTCAGATATTACTTCTATGGCACGTTTCTATGCACGCGAAGATTCTGTATGATTTGATCGCTGACTCGTGATCCTCCGATATGGTTTCAAAATTTGCAACGTCGCATCTCGTGTTGAATTTAGCTGATGCTATTTTTTAGGTATTGTATCTGTCTTCTCAGATATTATTTCTATGGCACGTTTCTATAGACGCGAAGATTCTGTATGATTTCATCGCTGATTCGTGATCCTCGGATATGGTTTCAAAAAATTTACAACGTCGCGTCTCGTGTTGAATTTAGCTGATGCTATTTTTTAGGCATCGTATCTGTCTTCTCAGATATTATTTCTATGGCACGTTTTCTATAGACGCGAAGATATGGTTTCAAAAGTTTGCAACGTCGCGTCTCGTAATCGTTGCGATGTTATTCGATTTTAAGACATGTTTCCTGTTGATGAAGTTGTTCGATACTGATCCGATAACGATACGAGTGGTTCGATAGTGGTTCCACAGTGGTTCAATAGTGGTTCAATAGTGGTTCGATGTGGTCCGATAGTGGTTCAACGTGTTTCAATAGTTGTTCAGTAGTGGTTCAATAGTGATTCGATGTGGTTCGATAGTGGTTCAACGTGGTTCAATAGTGGTTCAATAGTGGTTCAATAGTGGTTTAATGTGGTTCACTGTGGTTCGATAGTGGTTCAATACTAGTTCAATAGTGATTCAATAGCGGTTCAATGTGGTTCGATATTGGTACAATAGTGGTTCAATTGTGGTTTTCTAATGATTCGATAATGATTCGAACGAAGATATTGGGTTCCTTGAACACATTAGATATCAACAGTAATATGCATTGCGAGAAACATATAAAGAATTGCGCTTTACAAAATGTATTTAAAATATGTAATTGGTGGTTAATTCATCATAAAGATTCATTGGAATCTTTATCATCCACATGATCTCGTCGCAAATCGCGGAAAATAGGTAGCAGGCAGCCGCCGCATTGTCAGCGCTTGATAGGACGAGTATCAAATTAGACGGAGCCGTCTCATCGTAGTCGAGGTCACAGTCGCGATTTTGTTGACTACCCACTTTCTATCGCATATAAAAATCGGGATACGTCGCGGTGGAGTACAATCTTCCCGCATAAATCTCGAGAACGCATCGTTTGAGTCAGTCGGTCGGTCAGTCAACGTTTTATCATCACCATCAGCATCATCATCATCAACATCATCATGGACGTGCCGACATTTGTGGAGCTACAAGGATTTAACATCGATGGATCCTTTGTCGTGAAGGAGGCCGGAATATTACGGAAAGGAACGATCCTCTCGCACTACATCTTTGCGAACCCCATACCCTGGCGTGAGCTCTCAAAATGCGACAGGGCCCAAGCTTCGTGGCTCAGCGCAAATCATCATGGATTACAATGGGAGGATGGACACGTGCCATACAATATGGCAAAACGTTTGATTACAACAGCGATGATATGGTGTGATGGGATCAGATGGTTCTCATTTAATATATGTTAAAGGACAGCAAAAAAGAAACTTGTTTGATTGATATGTTCGACGATTATGCGGGACGGGATCTCATCGTTGAGACCTTAGACGAACATTTTAAAGATATTGGTTCGTTGAATACACTAACTGTTAACAATACTTTGCGTTGCGAAAAGCATTCCAAAAACTGTGCGTTACAGAATGTATTTAAAATATATAATTATTGGTTGATTAATCATAAATAAAAAATTATTTCATTATTGAAAAATATTTTCATTTACCTTAAAATTACCTTTTTCCCATAACGCTTAATAAAAAATTATTTCATTATTGAAAAATATTTTCATTTACCTGAAAATTACCTTTTTCCCATAACGCTTAATAAAAAATTATTTCAATATTGAAAAATATTTTCATTTACCTTAAAATTACCTTTTTCCCATAACGCTTAAATCATAATGTTCACACCCTTGTTAAAAAAATTATTATCATCCACATGATCTCGTCCGAAATTGCGGAAAATAGGTAGCAGGCAGCCGCCGCATTGTCAGCGCTTGATAGGACGAGTATCAAATTACGCGGAGCCGTCTCATCGTAGTCGAGATATCCATGTAGAATAAATAATAAGACAGCTTCAGAATATAACATTAAAGATTTGAGAGAAGTAAAATGAATTCTCGGAATAAGAGTCAGTCGAGAAAAAGATAACATATATTTCGATGAGAAAAAAATTATATAATGAGGTTACCTATATGAATTGCTGTAATTTGTACCTCTTTTTATTCAGATTCAATTAAATATTTTAATTCAACGACTTTTGTATGTACTACATTGGGTAATGGTAATGAAAAATAAAAATTATTTCATCATTATTGAAAAATATTATTTAAAAAAATATCTTCATTTACCTTTTTTCCCACGGCACGCCAGTTAACAAATTAAGATAAAATCCCCCCTTCCCCGGGGGCCGACGTTGGTCCGACGAGCGGAAACCCCTGCCCCCGCGGCCACCTCATGCATCGTCCGCGTCGGTCCCCCCACCCCGCGATCGGCGCGGCCATCGTCCGCGCTGGGCCCCTCGCCCCGCGTGACGTCCTGGGGCTGAACCCCCTCCCCGCGTGACGTCATTCCCACGCGCGGCAGACCCCCCTGCACCTCACCCCCAACAGAGGACCTTGGTTAGAATCCCTCTTGTTTAACTACTACTTGTTTGAAACTCCGGATTGTTCGAGAGCTTACACCGTGAAGCTACTAATTTTCGGAGTTGTTTGTAGTTCTAATGCTAGCGACAAACGCAAAGAAAGATAGCAGGCAAGGAAGAAAGAGGGATTGAGAATCGATGCAGCTAAAAAAATTGAAATAACTTCGCGTCAATAAAACAATACCAATAAAACAAAGACAGTTTTTGTAATTTTTGTATTTTTGTTAGTTTGTAATGAAAGTTTTAATAATGTATTGGTAAAATTTGTCTAATTAAAATGGCAATTAAATTCGATATAATTTGGATCATAATTCCTTATTAATATTATCTGCAATATTAATGGTTGGTGCAATTTATATTCGTGTAATATCATCTAAATTACATCCTATTTGGTTTCATTTTATTCAAAAGAACCTCACAAACACGTTAGTGAAAGCTTCATTCGAAAAAAAAATTGAAAAAGTTTCATCTTTGCATTATGTGGTATACATGTATAGTATCACTGATATTCGAGCTCAGATCGAGTTATACTGCTTGTCTCGTTCAATCATCGAGCTCTGCAGCATATTAAGGGGAGCAATCACCCGTCCCCAGTACCAGTGATAGAACAATAACATGTAGCATACAGCACTTATTGACTTATATCGTATCCACGCTGTACGTTGGAGTGGAAAAGAGAAGGTTGCCCGCTGCATTGCGGGCATCACGATCTGCTTCGGTATCTCTCGCCAGCTGGCATACTATTGATACTTACTACTGGACGGGTTACAGCGAGTAGAACAATCACATGTAATCTCTGACGGGGCTGATAACTGATTCTGGCCCCTTTAATGATGCGGGATAAGATAGGTGAAGATTGAGCTGATACATCAAGGAAATTATTGATTAAATTTCGACCACTTTCAGCGAAAGTTTGACCGCATTTGCTTTTTTTGTGAATCGCTTGGTCAGCATCAACTTTGTGTTGTGAGATTCCGATGGAAATTTAGTTAATCATGAATAAAGAACGAACTCATGGAAACGAATTAATGAAACAATTGTGGTCGATTAATAGGTCTGAATACGTTAATCTTGTAACTTGGAAACTGTGGACGAAATCTTTCTGAACTAATTGAGTTAATTCTACTTTATTCATATTTGTAGTGTTAGGTACTCTGAAATGAATGGGCAAACAGACTATGAGTGATGCTAAATATAAGAATAAATAGAAAATGTAGAATACATATTTTTCGAACTATGCTTCGCTTTCGTGAAGGTTGACCGTATACAGGGTGTTCGGTCGAATCTAGGCAGGAATTGAAGGGGTAACTCTATGTGACATTCTAAGACAAAAATCAAGCGTAACGATATTGCGTTTGAGGCTTTGCTTATAATATAAGTAGTTAAAAAAACTGCCTGCAACGGCAATTAATATTAATTTAGCAGGCGATAGTCGCGATCTGACGAACTAATGCTTCGTTCGCATCATAACACATACAACGCACATTCATCGTCCCTATAAAGAAAAAAGTTTCGATCACAAGTAAGCAAAGTGGCAGTCAATGGTATTAATAGGCGACTCTCGGCCACCTTTGATTTCAATTACCTTCCATCGTCAGCATCTCATTTGTCGACACTACATTTTCATCGACCAACTCAAATCTCCGAAAATTCTTTTCATCGACACTCATTTTGTCGATTTCGAGCTGCCTGGAAGGTACGTATTTACTTACAGATTAAATTCACCAGTCTTCATTTCCACCCATGTCGACAGTGTTCTTATGCTTATCGATGCAACTTCGTCATTATTGTCACTACTGCAATAATTAACTTCGGTGTCAATAGAATGAGCGTCGACGAAAGTCGATGTAGGTTAAATCTTGTCGACGAGAACAGTGTCTGCGAAATGAAATGTCGGTAATCCGAAGGAAACAACTTCAAGTCACCGTCTCCAACCTTTGGTATTCATTTTATGTCTTCCCTTTTAATCCCTTGGCGGAGCAGGGAAGAAACTTTCGAGCAATGGAATCGTTTTCTGAGGTAATGGGGGAAATAAAAGAAGGAAGCTCGCAAATAAGAAAATAATTAGCAGTGGTACGGCAGTGGAGTAGTTAATTCTCACTGCTAATGGAAACTTTGTCCATTGACAAAGGATGCAAAGAAAGAGGAAGAGAAAGAAGGAAAAGAAGGGAAGGAGGTTGGAGGAGATAAAGCAAATTGGCACAATTCGCGAAGCACATTTCTTTAACCGTCAACTGGTGTGTTACTCTCCTCATATTAATTATTTTCATTTAAACAGTAAGTCTGTATACTTATTTTTGAAAATGGAGCTTTAATAAATACAAGCAATATAAGTAAAATTGTATTCTTATGGAAAGTAAATGTACAAGTATTTATGAAATGATGTGCTCCAACAAGCCCCACCACATAAGTTAACACTTTAACTGTCACGTTGGCCATATATGACGGGCCGCGGTTTCTCCTGTGACCCCACGGTGATCATTGGTGACCGGAACGCTTCAACTACTTACAATCGTAAGAGTTGCATAAAAATTGACGGTTACTGCATTTTGAACATTACCGCTAGTTGGAGGATATTTTGAAGTAAAGAATGCCCCATTGAACAATTAAAAATTTTCATTAAATCATGAAACAAAAAGATTAATTTTTATGAAATATTGCATCTAGCGATATACTCCCATGGTATCCTAAGCGAAACATGTGATTTTGGCATGGCAGTCAAAGGGTTAAACGTTAATTTAAGGACGTTCAGTTCACATTAGCAGAAGTTGACTCAACGCAACACCGGTGTCATAAACGATATATCGCTGCGTAACTTATGAACCTACTGGCGGGATCACAATCAAAGCTTAATGGCCAGCCACAAAGAGAGTGTTTTTATAATACCGGTCAAGATATAGCAGGGTCGTAAATTAAATTGGTAATTGTTTACTTTAGGGGCCCCAACCCCGATTTTAATGATTCTGAAATAAGTTATAGAAGACAAGATTTTGAACAACTTTTCCTATACATATAACGGCTGCACGGCCTTACTTTCCCAGATATTTGCGAAATTCCTTCCGTGTTGTTGCATTGAATTCTGCCTATACGTACACGTCCGTAACAGTGAGTATGACGACGTTAGTTCGCCGCTTATCTGCTGTTTCTACAAACATCACTATCTACTAACGGCCAACACAACGAGTGAACCTAAAACAGATTGGATTCTATTTATACGTATTTAATATAATAACGTTTGACTTTACAATAGACTAATTCGATTTAGGTGTGGGTGAGGTTTTGCGGGAGGGGAAGCGAATCGATGGATTGGGTTAGTTTAGGGTATATTTATTATACTGGCCGCTATTAGGTGGCCTGCCACGCAAACTAACGTTCAAAATCATCGAATAAGTCAAGTTTGATCTTTTGCAAATATTCACTTTAAAGATTCACAATTTTTTTAGATCGTCCTCAAATTCATGCTTAACTAAACAAAGAAGAATCAGTACTACTACTTCATTAGATTGAAGTTTAAATTATATTTGTTAAATAACATACTCTGTATCAAGTTTCAATTCCGCCATTATATCAGAAAACGATATTATGCGATTGTCGAAATTAAATGTCCTTCAGAATAAGAACTCTGCTAAATATCCAATGTAATAATGTGTACGGAAGACGGACTCTACCTCGGCGTGTTATTATACGATACCTTAATTATATAATATACGTATACGTAATAACGTATCGTATAATAATACAATATAAGTATCAGTAGATGCTAATTTGTTTTAGGTTCACTCGTTATATTATATTGGTCGCCGGGCGCTGCATGTCTATAGAAACAAACAGCAAACAAGTGGTGGACCAACGTTGACACACACATACTACGGACGCAGAATTCAATGTAGCAGCACGGAAGGAATTTTGCAAATATTACTGAAAGTAAAGCCGTGCGTCGGTTATATGTACAGGAAAAAGTTATTCAGAATCTTGTTTTCTTCAACATATTTCAGAATCACTAAAATCGGAGTTGAGGCCCCTAAAGTAAATAATTACCATTAAATGTTTTCATGTACCCAACACAATATAGCATGATACATAAAATTTCAAAGAATCGGCTGCGACTGATATTGTGGAACTCCGCACTGTAACCTTGAAACAATGGTACATTTAAGGTGGATTTTTAAAGCATAGCTTTTATCAAAAATAATTTATGCATATACTTTAACTTATAGTGTCACTCAACGATATTGAGCCTAATTTTATTTAAATATGCTTCTTTTGTTTTATTCCACTTTTTTGCAAACCCAAAAGTTAGCTTAAGTATCTCTATATCATTATGACTCTAACATTCGGAAAACAAAATAATAATACTTAATCCCCGCTGACGAATTCAAGGTTATAGCTCTAGGGAGCACGTAGTCTTCCGCTCACATGAAGTCCCGCGGCAGGAATGCGAGAAAAGTGGAAGGGATACAAATATTCTCGTGCACACATTCAATTCTAGTTCGCTATTCATCGCGGCAGTTACAGACATATTTGGGCTAACTGACAAGGAGGTCAGAGCGATAGAAAGAGATAATGAGAAACACGCGGCAGGTAGAGCCCCATTGGCGTAGATGTTAACATATTGCTATTATACAATAATTATGTAGGATTTTTCCACGGAATGACAGTTGGAAAGACGTAGTATTTTTCCGTAAAACAGCCATTATAAAGATGACACTGCTCGCCGCCGTGTCGATAGTCGATTGTTTTGGGTAAACGTGTTGCGACCTACAAATTTGGCGTCAGCCGTTTTTTGCGCTCCTGAGAAGAACAGTCGCGGAAAGCAGTGCCGATCGGATTCTTGTTCTTTTTCTTATTTGTGTTTTTGAATAAATCGTTAACCTTCTCGTTTATAAGACTCGTGTTTTCCCCTTCACCCTCATATCCTACAGTTATATCTGATAGAGGACAATTCTTGCTAGTTTTTTTTACAATACGCTAGGAAAGCATTGGTTACATAATTACCAGTAGGATTATTATATGTGGTGATAGCAATGTCAAATTTTAATACCTTTGGAACATTTTTCTCTTGGGAAACACGGCTTAATAGTCTTTTGTAGAAAATGACTAGAGTTAAGTCGGATTATGTTATACAAAATATTCGATTCCATTAAGGTAAATTAATTATATTTCAAAATCATCTTTGTTACTCCACTTATAGAAAAATGGCGTTTTTATATTAAATATAAGCATAAACAAAACCGCAGTAGTTTATAGTTTCCGAGTCTTATATTTCTATACATATTGAGATAGGAACGCAATTGCAAACTATTCCTACTACTATGGCAGAGAGCGTGGCTAAGGTTCAGAACGTGCGGCTCTGGTGGAGATGGGTTTTTCCCTGTGCCGTCCCGCGGGACTTCAAGTGAGCGGAAGACTATACTGTAACATCAATTGGTACCGATTGTTCGAAGTTCTATCTATCACGTTACATGTATACATTGTATTGGTTACATGAAAAAATTTAATCTACGGCCTCGCTATATTTTGGCTTCTACTACAGCTGTATAGCTTCCTGTTTCAGGGAAATATTTTTCTAGAGAGTCGACTGATCGATATGATTGTTGACTTTTGACGCACCGAATAAAGACCAGCCAGCGTTGTGTTTAAAATATTAATGTACAAAAAGCATTCCCCTATGTCAGTCACGATGATAATGAGCTTAATAGAGAAAGGGATTGAATTGAACATACGCTAGGACTTTACCAGTTATTTAATTATATTATTTATTATTTGAGTAATTTTCATAACTACTAATTCTAAAATATTAAATACTTTATCGTGTTGAGATTGATTAAGATTTATTTTAAACTACAAAGAGTGCTATCTTTTCATAGAATTTGCACTTAATTTTTAACCTAACCTCGCAATCCTTTGCATCGCTTCTCCTATTCATATCCTACTATACTTTGTTCTTTTATTTCTTTTTACTCCTTGCTGAATTTTCTTCTTCTTCCTCGGTTCTCCGTATGAGGTCTGTCAACGACATCTTGTGTTTTGAAAGCAGGAAAATGGAAAATGGAAAGACTTATTTCCGTTTGCGTGAAATTAAGTGAAAAATTAAGTGATGCTATTGTCATTTATTAGGTGATACTGAATAATTTTCTTTTTGTTTGATTATACATTTATATCACATATACTCATTGCACTGGTATCTACCGTAGAGAATAATAATTGATGGAATATGCTTTTAGACTCATCTTAAATTAAGTTGCAACATCATGTTTGGGTTCTTCTTTCTGATTGCAGGAAATTTCGCAAGCCAATTCTCAATTAACGTCCTGTTATTGGTGATACTTCTTGCATCGATCAGCCGGTTCAATTAATAGTTTCATGTTTAGGTAAGTAAATCAGTATAACAATTACTGGATTTAGTAAGTGAACGAGAAAGTTCACCATTTGTGTAAAGGACCGAAAATATGTGACCTTTTAAATTACGGCCCAAATTATTTTTATAAATCTTTTCACGTTTTTTCCAACGATCCGTCAATTCTGTAATTTCAAGTTCACGAGAATTGAAGCCAGCGCGAGGTCCAAAAATCATTCGAAAATATTTTCTATGGTCCCGCGCTCTAGAACAATTAATTTAAAAACTCATTCTATTGCGATCTTCTTGTGTTTTTCAATATCTGATTTAATAGCTAGAAACTAAGTGTACTCTGTATAGTGCATTCATTAATACGTCTGCAGAATGTAAAAGAAAATAAGTATCACAGTTGTGCAAGGCTCATTCTGCAACTTCTATTTAGTGTCAAAATTAATTTTGACTTTTTTTGTACTGTTTTTGAAAGTACAAAATTAAAATTCGTTTTTACTTTATCATTTTCTACTCTTCTCAAGGAACAAGTTTGTCAAATGAACCATTGGTCAAAACCTAACCGTCTTACTGAAAAATAATGAAGTTTCGTTGGAATGTAAACTAATCTTATTACATGTGTAGTTGTAATAACACATTTCTCTTTACGCCAGTGGACACGCAGACAACCCATTCCTGCTTGTCGAGTGAGTAACTGTTCTATCAATTCCTGGCCACTAATTGCTGAACCAATCGCTGAAAATCACGCCGATTTGGAACTTCTCCTAGACTCAGCGGTCTTCCATTATATCTTACTGAATTTCGATACATTTTGTGAACTAAAAAATAATTTTCTACTGCTCCACCAATAGTTTGATATTCGCATCTTATGAGATTACGAGATCTAATACATCATAAATAAAATTTGACTACACCTTCAAAACACTCTATCGTGAATTTCCAGTAAAACATTTCAATTCCGTCCGATAATTTCTTTCACAAACTTGGTCCTCGAGACGAATGGAATGTGATACGATGAAAGGGAGTTTCAATTTCTTGACCTTGATGAAATCAATCAACTTCAATTCTGCTTCCTCCTGCAGATACTGTTTTACATCAAATAGATGGTGTAGGAACGAGCTTTGGTGATAACATTTAGGTTTTCTCACCCTGTACATTTAAAAGTTAGATTTACTGTGTAACGCGTTTGATTTCAGGTTGCTGCCTAAAATGAAATTCCAAAAATGACTGCCCCACAAGCGTTTCGCTGCCTCGACATATTGTTTTATACTACGACTGAGATACTTATCGATAGATATTGGGAGCGCATATAAAGTTTTTTATTACACCATATATGACAGAGTCAAACGTCAGCGTTCAACTAGCGTCTTCGCGTTCGCATTTATCGAGGGAAAAAGTCATGTTAATGAATTTCTACACTGATTCAAGAATACGGTAACACGAATCAGTAAATGGAAATCGTGCAAAACAGTCAATCCTGATATAAGCGGACTTAAAACCAAAGATTTAGAAAATGTGAGGCCTACTGAATCGGGAGAGAGAAAAAAAGAGAGAGTGTTTCTAAAGTAGTACTGTTATAAATAATTTTTAATATTTGCTCATATTACAGTTTGTCATATCACAGACTGCATTTGTTACTCTTCGTGTTACGTCAGATACATAATATACTGTTTAAACGAGTAAGATATATGGAACTTCAGATGTGATGTACAGTAGGTAAGATATATATATATATATATATAAATATGAAGATACATCCAGGGTATTAATCTACCTCTAGACCGAAATGAAATGGGGGGTTCTAGACGTTAAAATAAGACGAGAATCAAGAGTGACGAAATTTCATTAAACGTTTCGTTAATTAGTTATTTGCAGTTAAAGATTGCCCAAAATTAGGCAATCCGCCTTGAGGCGCCATCCGTTTGGGCTGACCGTGCACAGGCGAACTCAGTACCGTATCGACATGTGTTATAACGCTTACTTCGTGGGGCGTAGGAAAACTTGTTTGTCACGGGTAATTCCAAATCAAAATTTCAGTCAGTTTCCAAAATGTTGAATGACATTAAACCTGCTTACTTGCAAAATCCACAAGAGCATGTCAAAACTCGCCCATTGGGATTTTCGAGTAAAGAGGGTCAATGATTTCTTAAAGCAGATAGTACACTGCCCAAAAGAAGCACCTACACGCATTTAAATTGCGATTGCCCCGTCCGCAGGGTCCACAAAAAGGTACACAACACACGTGCATGAATCAGTCATCATTTACACCGCTACTAAAATGTATTCTTTTCTCTCATCTTTTACACTCTCACAATAAAACCACACACGCGACACAAAATACACTCATAACTATATTTTATTTAAAACTACATAAAAAACTGTTATTTAAAAGAAATTAACTGTAACCAGGAACAACTTAAAAAAACGTTTTTAAAGAAGTCGAAAAATAATTCGTGACAAACAAGTTTTCCTGCGCCCCACGAGGTAAGCGTTATAACATATGTCGATACGGTACTGAGTTCGCCTGTACACGGCTAGCCAAACTGACGGCGCTGCAAGGCGGATAGCCTAATTTTGGGTAATTTTTAACTGCTAATAACTAATTAACGGAGCGTTTAATGAAATTTCGTCACTCTTGATTTTCATCTTATTTCAACATCTAGAATCCCTCATTTCATTTCGGCCCAGAGGTAGATTAACACCCTGTATATGATAATTCTAGAAGTTGAACCAGACTTTACGATTTACAGGAGTAAGATGTAGATTTGATTTTTAGATTGTTCTGAATCGAAGATTATTTGAAAATATTTTCTAACAGATTTTTAGGCCCCGGACGCGGTTTGGTCCTTATTAATATGATACGACGTAGTTGATAAAGTGTTGGAAAAAGCTTTATGAAAATTACTTAGGCCATGCTTTGAAAGGTTCCATCTTCTCGAGGTAATTACTTAATCTAGTTAAACTGATTTATTTACCAAAGGATGATGCGGTTAGTTGAACACGGTGATCAACACCAGATGTATCATCAGTACCAGAACATTGATTGGTAGTCGACTAGCAAAATTTGCTGCAATCAGCCTACGGTTCGCGTTAGAACAAACACGATAGAGCATTACTATTTAATTGTCATACAACTCGAAAATATTTTTAAGACGTGCCTATAATGGCTATCTAGGCATGAGATACTTAAAGCTCTAGTCAAACACAGAGAAAAAGTCATTCAGGACAAGCTAGTAGGTGTGAATAATAATCGACATCTCCACTGGGTAGACATTTACCGGTTGGCATTAATCAATACTGTCGAACAATGTAGCCGATCGACTTTGCGAATGTTTGTGGTACGTTCTCATTTCATCGGTATCATGGTGAATATCTACCTGTTCTATGATTCTAACCTTTACGTTGAGGTGATAATCGTGGATTACCATAGTAGCATATAGTGGCATGTCGTTCTACATTTAATTTTACACTTACTAATACGTGAGCAAAAATAATTCTTTTCCTTCCCTAACCGTGTTATAGAGATGTGAAACGGAATATAGTTAGTAGACCTAACATGGAGAGGTTAGGAAGAAAGTAAAGAAGAAGGTAAATGGGGAGGTAATTGGAGAAATCACTTGCAAGGTAACATTTACTCGATGGAGGTTGGGTGCAATGCATTTGAACGTGAACATTCGGCGCATATCAAATGCACGGATCAACAGAATATCATTATTCTACTTGCACTTTTTGCAGATATGAAATTCTGTTTATGATCTAACATTTATATATCTTTTTATTAACATTATTAATCATATTAACTAAAAAAATGTATGACTTATGTAGTTGGTAGATACTAAGTGACCCTTTCTCGTCTTTTATAAATTACAACCTTTTTATTTTTATGAATTATCTATTCTTATTACAAAATTTTACAAAAATATTTCCCCTCCTTTCATTAAGTACTGTCGATTATACAAATTGCTTTTCAAGAATTTGAATTCTACTTCTTGTAGCCCAAGATATAATCAAGAAACTTCAAGTGGTCGGAACTGTTCGACTGTCCTCTATATAACTTAACAAAATCATTTAAGCTACTGAATTCATTATATTAATTTTTATTTAGAGGTTGACATTCGTTGATATCACGTCACAACAAAATTTTAATAGCCACAAGAAGAATTCGAACTACAGATTCAGTAGCATTGTGCAAAATTCATGGAATGGCAATAAAAATAGATCGTACATTCCTTCCCCTCACCGGTTCGTTATTAACACAGTGACATCCTTTTTGCATGCATTATTATTTAAAACGCAACACCAGTTGGTCATTAATCGACGCTGGTAATCATGTCGATGAGCTGACCTCCTAGGAAAATATTTCTCGAAACTGGTAGTTATCCCAAAAAGTGTATTTGATACCGCTGTATAACACGATGATACTTTGCTTGGGACACCAGTATTGGGCTAACTTAATTGAGCTAAGTTAACCGCTGATGTAAACTGCACGTCCTTAGATTACGGGAGGGCACTTCGCGAAATTGTGCTGCTTCGCTTTAGTTCTATAGCTTCAGTGGACCGAATTTCCATTGGCAATAAGAATTACGGCCTTGCCACTACTAATTACTTTTTCATTTGCAAACTTCCTTACATTACTTATCATTTTCTTCATTACCTTAGGAAGAAAACATCTCCATTGTTTGGAGTTCTTTTCTCTGCCCGTTTAGTTGTTCGTCAAATAATGAGGTAGAGGAAAGGGATGGAAATAAAGATTTTACTGTGAATCGAATTGTCACGGAATACCAAATTATAATACAAAAGCAAACAAGGTAACTAGAGCTTTGCTCACTATTTATTACGCTTTTGTAAATTACAAGTTTTGCAGAACTATCGATTTTACTGTAATGGTAATCTAGGGAAATCCCACGCAATGATACAGTGAACTATCATTACAATGAAAACATAATATTGCATAAAGGAAACCAAAACAACGCTTTGATGGATTCACCGGCACAAATACTTATTCTAAATAGAGTCAGATGTTGCTAATCTTACACGCTGAAGAAATTGAAAAAATTGAAGTAATCCATTTCAAAACAAAACTTTAACTTGTACACTAACTGAGTAATACACTACTATTAATAAAACAACACAACTTATTAATTCAATACAAAACTAGTAACTATTACACAACTTAAGAACGAATACAAAGTTTAGGACGAATATACAAATTTAAAAATGATAGCAGGTACTTTAAAACAGATACACAGCTTAAAATGAATACGGACACAGTCTTCTCGTTACTTTCATTTCACTCGAAACTATCAAACTGTTGTATAGAAGTGCGTCACAGATTACCTGATCATGCTCATCACGACAGTGTGATCACATTCAAAACGCTAACACTAATGTACGGTAACGAAAACGGTAATGGTAATAAAACTAGAACGATACTTTTAACTTACACAAGCATTAAAATAAATACTGCATCCTTCGTCACTTTTACTTTACACGAAAACTGTGACAAATTCTACCTCAGGAACGTACCGCGAATTGCGGGATCATGTACTCGCGACTCTTCGATCAAAGTCCAGTCGGTAATAACGAATATGGGCTCTACTTAGGTTTTTATAGTCTTCTACTCTCTCTACATTGCCATGGGATCAACAGTTTACGACTTCTTCTGCGCGGTAGAACAGCCGAGATGTAGCGTGAGAGGGACTTGTCTCTGAATCTCTTATCTCAGCGGAAGAGGACACTAGTAAAATTTCTTCACGAAAGATCTCTCGGAAAAATAGTTAGTTATTGTAATCCAGAATTCGTCCTTTGCGTAGTGTCAAATAATCAAGCCGATTGATACAGTAATAGAGTAATTTACGAATAAATATTTTGAGTTAATTATGCGTTAGGATAGGAGTTTCGAGTACAATTAAGGTGCAAAGGCGGCTTGTTTGTGTGGTTGAATTCCGTTCCGATTAGTAGCCAACGTTGATTCCAAGGCGGGAATGCGTTATATCAACAATTTGTTTTCGAAATCTAAATTGAGATTCGTAAATATCACAGGCTAGCTATGCAACTGATAAAGGAGTTCCTACAGTGCATTATCTAATCACGTTCTCAGCGGTGTATAATAAAGCAAAAGTTTTTATTGAGTACGTAGCACCGTATCTTATCTAGTCGGACGAACTACATGACTAATTAGTGTAACATTCCCGAATACGTTCATTTATGTGTATTACCCTTCCAGCAAGAACTGGCAAAAAGTCTAAATAAATGCAACATCCCTGTCTTTATGCCTCAGGCGCTGGTATTCAGGAACGATTTTGATCTCCCCTCGTATGGATAGCATACGACTGAATACATTTTACATTTTACATTTTACATTTTACAAAATTATGTAGATGACGAATCGCTTGTAGATTGCGAATTACTGAAGAACGCTTTAGAGGGATATTTGTTATGATGCTTGTAATAAATAGACAATATCGCGCAATATTACTGTTATGTACTACGTTGAAATATGGGAATGAACAATAAACATTATTTCACCATTATTGAAAAATATTACTTAAAAAATTTTTTAATTTACCTTACAATTACCCTTTTTGTCACGGCACACTACTTAACAAATTAAGATGAAATCCTCCCCTTTGGGTTACCTATGTGGATACAGTCCACAAGAGACACTGGCTTGATAAGGTTCAATCACCCCTTTCAGATCCGAAAGCAAACATCCATGGCAAAAAATTTAATTGTGTGTATGGTGGGATTGTCAAGAAATAATTTACCACGAGTTGTTGAAGTCAAATTTAACGATTACTGCAGATGGATACGTTTAACAATTGCAAAGGGTGCAAGAGAATCTCCATGAAAAGCGTCCTGCACTCGTCAATCACAAATACGTGATTCCTTTACACGACAGTGCGCGACCACATACATCAAGGGTGACTTAAGAAAAAGTTTTTCAGCTTGGATGGTCTGTTTTACCACATCCACCTTACTCCCCGGATCTTGCACCAACAGACTACCACATTATCAGTTTTTTATAAAACTTTTTAAATGGAAAAGCTTTCAATTCTGAAAAGCAGGTCAGGCAGGTTGTCAAAAATGTCTTCCAGTCCAAACCAATCACATTTTACAAGAGAGGAATTGCTAAACTGCCAGGAAGATGGGAGAAAGTTATATATAATAGTGGTGAATACATAATAAATTAATATAATTTTGTTATTTAATGAGAGCGAAATAAATGTCTATTTGCTTGCGAAATTACTGGTTAAGTTCTGGTTGTTGGAACTATTGCTACTCATGACATCTCTTAGTTTCGGTTGTAAACATCCGGAACGGGCTGTCTATGTAGAAACGTATCTGGGTCGGGTTCTTTACTTTAAGTTTATTGCCTGGTTCGCCTACGCCTCCCTCGCTCTCTTCTGTATCGTCGGCCGAAGCGTTAACACGTGTACGAATCATATATTATATTACATTATACTATTATAGAAATTTAAATAAAACAACAGGTTGTGGGCCCATGAAGCTCAAATTGAAGTGAAAATAATAAAGTATAATTCCTTCCTTAATAAAAGGAATAGTGAATAGTGAAAAAGGTTTTTTCTCGAATATTAACAAGGATCTCGGCTGACGACCACGTACTGCAACACATTCAGTAAGTTCGCAACACTTCTATAAAGAAATTCGGCTGACAGACATCTACGAGCTAATTCCCTCTGTAACCCAATTATTTCAATCTTTGGTCGATTTTAAATTTTAAAAAATTCGTACTACTCAAGAGGTTATTTCGCATATATATTCCATTGCTGTAACATTCAAATATGGCGACGGGACAAGCGAATACCGCAACTTCGCAAGAATCTAACTTCATATTCGGAAGCATTCCTAACATCGAACCGAAATTAGATGGTGAAGAACGTACGGAAGAGTGCGCGCAACGCAGTCATTGTAGAGACAGCAACAAAAGGGAGCCTGAGAACGCTAATGGCCATCGAGAAGCTCAAGACTGCAGGCTTAGTAGTAGGAGCAACAGCGAACAAAAATCCGCGCATTATAATCTTCGACGTGCCGGTCGCCAAAGACGACGATGAGCTCGTACAAGCCATTGTTGAGCAACACACAGAGAAAAACCAGAGGTCCCTGCTCCGGCAACAAGTTAAACTGTCATTCAAAACTGGACGAAGAACAAGGACCGCCACAATATCGTCCTGGACGTTTCAAGGGAAGCAAGAGAGACTCTTATGAAGAAGGACAGCCTTTACATCGGTTGGAGCTGTTGTAAATTACAGGACTATGTAGCCGCCACCAGGTGTTACAAATGCCAGGGATTCGGTTACACATCCAAACACTGCCACAGCGAGAAAGAGATCTGCGGCCACTGCCTAGCGCAGGGACTCAGCTTCAAGACATGGCCAAACAAAACCAAGAATGAGATGTGCAGCAATTGTAAGAAGGCAGGAAAGCCGGCACAGCATTCCGTGAAGAGCAAGGAGTGCTTGGCGTACGCCGCAGCGATTAACCAGATAACCTCCCGCACCGATTATGGGTTCTAAGCCCATAAGGAACAGAATCGCCGATTTGAAGATCGTGCAACTCTACATGAGGCGATCGCTGATAGCTTCGTTGGAAGTAAGCAAATTGATGGAAGAGAAACGCATAGACCTCCTACTGATCTAGGAATCATACAATGACAAGGGAGAATTCATCGGATTCGGCTCCCGTGTAACAAAAATAACGGACGGGCCACCGAATGCCAATGCAATGGTTGGAATAGTCATCCGCAACCCACAAATCATAGCTCTGAAGATCACCGACCTGAGCGACGAATACTGTGTCTGTGCGGAGATATGCAGGCCGTTCGGAGGAATTTATGCGGCCAGTATCTACTTCCAGTGCTGACATAAAATGAAACCATATCTCGAAAGGATGGACCGAATTGTGAGAGCACTTCCCGGGCGTAAGCTAATAGTGGGAGCAGACGTAAATGTCAAATCAACCCTCTGGCATCCGCATGACTATCCGCCCTTCCGGAAATACAAAAGGGGAGAATTACCATAAGAGATGTTGGCACACCTGGGCCTTACTGTGCACAACGAAGCACGAAATCCCTTGACGTTTACGTCGCATAAGGAGTCCGCGTGCATCAATATCGTGCATCGATCAGCATTCTCAGATCTGTGAAAAGCTGGAGCGTCAAAGAGGCATGGACCACTAGTGACCATAACGCGATCTGTATTTAGATCGGACCGGGAGATAACCCAGCTTGCACACAACACCGTGGAAGATATAACGTCAAGAAGGCAAACTGAGAACTGTTTCAAGTCCGTCTCCTCGAACGCAGAAGAGACAGCGATCCCTGCAAACGGCTGGATTCGAAGCAAGAAATGAACAAAGCGACGTAGGAAATTCAAGATATCATTTTTGAGACCTGAATCGACCATGCGGGCCAAGGAACGTCGTACCAATGCGGTCACAAGTAGACGGCGGAGCTCACGACTGCTAAGAAGAAAACGTACGCCGCTAGGAAGCGGTTTCAACAGAAGGCGGATCCGATTCTCAAGCAGGAGAAGTAGATAGCTTACTACAAGCTGAAGAGGAAATACCAGAAGGAGGTATACGAGGCGCGGAAAAGCAGCTGGAAATAAGATCACGCCTGAGATGACCTTCGCTACGTCCATCACTTCGGATGGCAGCCCAACGTGGAAGAACTGGGCCACAAAACTCTTAAATGACCTTGTACCGGACAATACACGGGATGAGACAATGGAGCAGAGAGAAAAGCGTGAAGGACCCCATCATCAATTGAGGATGTTCCTCCGTTCGACGACAGCGAACAGTGGCGAGCGGTGACCAGTATGAGGAGCGGGAAAGTACCGGGAATCGACGGAATCGAGGTCGAAATCGTGAAGGCAGCTTACGGCATCATCGACGCCTACCTGGTAAGTTTGTTCAAGGGGTGTCTGCGTAACGGTGTTTTTCCAAATCCGTGGAAGCTTGGATCCATCCGTGCGCTGCTACAAGGCATCGAGGGAGATAGCTGCGACCCATTGTCTTACCGACCTATCTGCCTTCTTCTAGTATTGGGTAAGTGCATGAGAAACATTTACTCGCGAGATTGGAGCCGATGATCTCGGACCCTATCTTCGCAAGCGCAAGCAAGTTTGTTTTCAGGAAATAGAGATCAGCAACGGGCGCGATTCTTCAACTCTGGAAGATGGTCGCGAATTGCGAGAAGAAATACGTGGCAGCAGTTCTGCTTGACATTCGTGGAGTGTTCAACAACTTCTGGTGGCCGTACATGATGCATCGCCTCAAGGAAAGGAGCTGCCCGTGTAACTTTTACAAGGTGGTAGCAAACTACCTGAGCGAACGGAGTGTAAAGCTGAACGAAAGGCACGGAAGCATTGGTAAAACGTTCAGCAGAGACTACCCACAGGGATCCATCCTGGGCCCGAGTTTTTGGAACCTTGTCTTCGACGAGCTCACGATGATGTAGAAATCAAGAAACGTCGGAGCGGTAGGCTACGCGGACGACCTGTTGGTGTTGGTGTTGGTGACTGGTAAGAGATGCTCCGAACTCGAAAGATACGGCCAAGCGGCAGCAACTGTAGTGTAATACTGAAGTTAGGAGAGAGTAACCCGCCCTCTCGGTCGAAAAGACCGGGATGACATTGATGAAAGGGAGGTTGGACGTTAAGCGCCCCGCCAACTATAAAGGGCACAATCCGATACCTCGGTATTGCCCTCGCCGAAGTAGCCAGACGAGATTGGGGCCTCAAGCATGGCTGCATGCGAGCACTGTACACCGACGTAATCGTACCGATTGCAACAAACACTGCAACGGCATGGCGAGACTTAGTCACCAACAACGGAGTCACCGAGATCAGCAGAGCGCAGCGTCTCGTGTAAATGAGAGCTGCGATGGCGTACAGGACAGAATCGGCTGATGCTTTGCCAGTACTCGTAGGCATCTTACCGATCGATATTAAACTCAAGGAGTTTGATTGGAGACACCGATTGAAGCAGGGTCTAGAGATCGAGACGGATGGAATCATCCAGCCGAGCGGTGATGACACCTAGGGAGGCGTCGATCTCGAATCCATCCGATTGACTCTCCAGAGCAAATGGCAGAGGAGGTGAAATGAATCAACCAATGGCAGATACACGTTCGACATCTTCCCAGATGTATCGGAGAGGCTCCGTTCGAAATGGGTGTACTTGGGCCACCATGTTACACAATTTCTGAACGGGTATGGAGATGTTGCTGCCAGGCAGAAACAGTTCCATCTCACCGAATCCCCAACCAGCATTTGCGGATTCTGACAAGAAGATCTCTGTCACCTCCTATTTGGGTGTACCCTTTATGAAGAGGAGAGGAGAAACCTGCGTGATATCTACGAAAAACTGAATGTCGAATGACCGTCCACGATGCTCCAACTTTCTGAAGAAGATAAATTCAAGGAGTTTGCAGAAACTACGAAGAGGATCCTCCGAAAAAAGGAAAAGAAGTGGAAGTCACCAGCCATCGGAAGACCACATAAACAAAGGCCCGCAAGAGGCCAAACAACACCTGCAGTACCGACAAGATCTGCCGCGGCACGTGCTGCACTACGGAATGCACAGTGAATATAATTGTATAAAAACGGAACGGTTGAACATCACAAAATTCACCGGAATCTTTTGTCTGTAGTTCCCGTTTGCGATGTGACCTCTCATCGGTAAGCATTGCAAAAAGTTGTTGACGAAGACGACCTAGGCTCGCCTGCTTTTCGATGTACTGGCACGCGTCATCCGTTGCATGAGTCTTCGGAAAACAAGATAGGTGGTGGGCTAGGTCGCACGTGCCGTGGCTAAGTAGAGAAACGATGATAAACAAGATAGGGAAAGGCAAAACAATACGAGACTCGACAGCACCTCTTATCAGCGCTGAAATTGACGAAAGATGTGCGTTCGTGGGATGAAGCAGACGAACGGCACAGTGCAATCGAGGACCTCGAGCGGACGGCTTCGGCGAACCCAAGTCGTCACGCACCAACGAGACCCGTCCTTTATAAGAAGCGAGCAGTGAGTAACCGGGGTCTCCACGTGTTCTACGTTGGTAGACTCCCTTCGCGAATCCCTATTTAAAGCAAATTAGGGAAACCCAAATTTTGCTCCAGCCGAAAAACGAAAAATTCCACCCAGTTACTCGGCTCGATCGTCGACTGCGAGGAAGGGCACTGTGTGAATCAGGTGCACGACAGGAGAGCCCAGCTCTTCGCTGCTTACTGATTCACAGCATAAGTCGCCTACCGCTTTCAACGCCCTTGTCTCCCACTGGACTAGCCGTGCTCTCACGCGAGACCGTTTCCAAAGACAGGAGAGGATCCCAGCGTATTGCAGGATCGTCTCGGCTGCTCACGTGCTCACGGCGTACACACAAAGGCGTCAGCACCATTTTGGTTTAGCAGACAAGGGGCTTCAAGGCCGAATCGAGTGCACAATGGGAGGAGCCTTACAGCCTCCACCATTTTTGGAGCCGACGCAGGTAATCTCAACATGACGTACAGCAGACTCCAATTGGTTCGTCGCTCTCGTCCAGGCACGCCAGAATAGAAGCCTGGCGCCACCTGCCGAGACTACATCAAAGTCCACCTGGCTATCTGTGAAGGCAGAAAGGCAGTTGTCGCAGCGAATCGACAGCGATCGTGTGTGACGTTATCCTGACAGCTGATCGTACACGCAGATCGTGGCGTCACAGCCTAAGCGAGCATGTTCTTTTATAGAACTATTGAGGAGGCCGCCGGGAGAAGGATGGAACTCGAGCGGCGAGCCCCGACAGCCAGACAGTTCTGTTTGCGACTAGCTTTTTTTCTGTAACAATAAACAGCCGCTCTCCAGACAGCGAAAGCGGCGAAAACATATATTAATTGCACTCTTACTTCAGAACCCTCTTTCTCATCCGCTCTGTTCAGATTCCGGTAGTTCGAAAACTTTAAACACAGACAGTTAAATTTAAATCCTTTTATAAATTTCGGAGGCACATTGCGAGTTGATTGTAGGTTAAAATATGTGTCATTCAATTATACGCAGAAACATCCGATGTTACTACCACGTAATCATCGCATTAGCGATTTAATAATTCGACACAGACAGCGCTGTTTCTAATTTGGAGTTTTTAATATTTCACTTCTGCTCGTCCTCAATAGCCAACGACGTGTGGTAAAAAGGGGATCTTCGAAGAATCATTCTGAGGTGTATTATAACGGTCAAAATACCGTTGGTAAGAACCCGGAGTTCGCACTCGCAAACACCATTGCAACTCCCCCTCTTTGAGGCCTAAGAGGAAGAGTGTTTAACAAATTCCAAGTCGCTGATTAGCAGTATTTCCAAACTCAAGAAGATCAAGCAGCGAATTTTTTACTGACCCGGAACGGCCATGGCGTCCAATGGCAACGAAAAAGGTCAGATTAGAAACTTTCACGAAACAGGTAACACCACCAGGAGACATAATCACGCACACCTTTTTCTCGTCTACAAATACCTCATACAACGTTAATATCGGGTGTGAGCGTGTATCCCAACACCCAACCTTGAATTGTAAGAGGCATACAACTAACACACACTATTGACAGAAAAGCGTAATTGATATCCATCGACCAATAATATAAAAATACCAGAAATAGAACGCAAAAATTGATATATAAATTGTGATAGACCGTATTACATCGCGAAAAAGAAAAGATGTAGCTAAAATAATAAGTAATACATACATAGTGCTAGTATGCAAGTGGGGATTTAATGGAGCGAGTAGCCAGCCTAAGTACAAACAGATTCAGCATTAAAATTATAATATAAATGACAATGTAAACTTTATCTGGAATAAAGTAACTATACGGTTACAAGATAAAGCAAATTCCAACATGATATGCACAACCCTCTTCTAGAGTTGGGCAGTGAACCAATTATATTTTCATGGTTACCGTAATTGAATACTATAAATAAACATAGTAACCATAACCATTAATCATGTAATTGTCAGAGGGAGCGATCTAGTTCTCTTGCACGACATTGTAATTAATACAGATTGCAGTGTATTGTTATCTGTAACCAATAATCAGAAATCTGACATTACTTGCATGATTGGTTTAAAATTTTGTCAAAACAATATCGATAATCAGAAATGAATCGGAAATAATCCGAGATTACACTAGAAGAGCGATAAATTATTTTTAAATTATACCAAAGGGTGAAAGTTATATTGGGAAAGCAAAAATAATTGGCAGACATAAACTCGATATCCAATTCATCATAAAAGTGATAAAAGCAAATTGTAGTTTGTTAAATAATGAACGTACTGCAACGCCAAAAGATTTTAGTCGTTTAAGAATAAAAAACTGTGATATGCGAAGTGCTTAAGGTATCCCAATCAGTACCTAAGATTACTACAATGTGTAACGATATGTTCAATAAAACGGTATCTACTGAAACTTATAGAAGGATATTGAGAAGCGAAAACTTTCATGGTGGAACACAGAGAAAAGAGAAAATTTCATTAGAAAAACTAACGGAATACGGGGATTAGCATTTTCGAAGGACTACTGAGATCAAAGAAATACCTTTTGGAAAAACATTAATTTCTCACGTGAATCAAAATTTAATGTTCCTGTATCTGACGAAAAAGGAAAGGTTTGGGTAAAAACCTAATAGCGAACTAGAATTAGAATATCTACAACCGACTGTAAAGCACAGCGGAAGCTGCGTGACACTTTAGGGCTGCATAACAGCATTTAGAGTGAGAAACCTTGTCTTTATCGAAGGAATTATAGATAAGATATGGTATACTCGAAGGAAATCTGCACTCGGGTACGATTGAGCTGCGTCTACGGGTCCCAGATATAGATAGAAGATGTAAATAAAGATATAAAAAAAGATATCCCAACAGAATTTGAACTCGCACTGCTACTGTTGCCGAGTTACTACACACGCTTGTTTCTAGTTTCTCCTTCTCCTTTCCTGTGTAATTAACTTCGACAACAACTTTAACATCGTATATCTCATGAACTATAAGCTGTCCACTCCCAAACGCGGGTATTCTTCATTTCAGCTCGATAATATCTACCGCCGTGCAAAAGCTGATCAAATAACGAAGGTCACACACTGAGACCTCACTTTACTGATATACCAGTACGCGAGTAGAGAAATTCATAAGAACACGCGTATGAAAATGTAGGCGTAATTTCACGATTCTGCCCTGACACATTCATATTTCAGTTGTTAATTAAATATCCCAATATTTATGTTGTTCGTAAATGATCTGTAACACATTCTTTACTAAGTTACAGATGAAAATAATGAACATTTAACGTTTACTCTATTAATCATTTATTTTCATGTAAAAGAACTAAGGTATTTACATTTTCAGAGAGCAAATGATTTCTTTCTTTGAGTTACTATATTTCCAACGCACGATTTATAGATAAATATTCTTTACTAGGTATTATCAATATTTTTAGCAGAACACAATGCATAATTTGAATATTTTGAAAATTATCAAAACAAGTGAGTAAATAAAATAAGATAAATAATTTAAGAATCTATGATTAGAAACAAATTTTGTAAAAAATGCACTAAGATTAAACATAGCACCTATAGAGTCAAAAAAGCTAGTTGAACACGTAAACAAAAGGAGTAATTTCTATAAATGAGATGTAACCATCCCACGTTTGTTGATTTCAATATACTGTGTGGTTAACAGTTTTCCTATAACGGAACTCTTCAAAATTAACCAAACCTCGAGGACGAGAAGAATAAGTAAATGTGAACATGAATTAGTACTGCAGCTACGTAATAAAAATAGATATTATCAAAAAATTGTACAATCACTAAGCCGAAATAAATCAAGAATACTAGTGTACAGGGTGTTAATCTACCTATGGACTTAAATGAAATGGGGGGTTCTAGACGGTAAAATAAGACGAAAATCAAGAATGACGAAATTTCGTTAAACGCTTCGTTAATTAATTATTAGCAGTTAAACATTGCCCCAAATCAGCCAATCCGCTGCAGCGCCGTCCGTTGGGCTCGCCGCGCACAGCCGAACCCAGGACCGTATCGACATGTATCATAACGCTTACCTTGTGGGGCGCAGGAAAACTTGTTTGTCGTGGATAATTCAAAATCAAAACTTCAGTCACTTTTCAAAATGTTGAATGACATTAAACCTGCTTACTCGCAAAATCCACAAGGGCATGTCAAAACTTTCAGTAGTTCAGTAGGGGAATTATTTTTCGACTTCATTAAAAAAGCTTTTTTAGATTGTTTCTAGTTATAGTTAATTTCTTTTAAATAACATTTTTTTAAATTTAATTTTACATAAAATATAGTTGTGAGTGTATTTTGTGTCGCGTGTGTGGTGTTGTCGTGAGAGTGCAAAAGAAGAGAGAAAAGAATACATTTTAGTGACGGTGTTAATTATGACTGATTCGTGCACGTGTGTTGTGTACCTTTTTGTGGAGACTGCGGATGGGATAATCGTGGTGCGAGTGTATTATTCAATAAATATTCGCGGACGGGACAATCGCGATTTGAATGCGTGTGGGTGCTTCACTTTAGGGCAGTGTACTATCTGCTTTAAGGGATCATTGACCCTCTTTACTCGAAAATCCCAATGGGCGAGATTTGACATGCTCTTGTGGATTTTGCGAGTAAGTAGGTTTAATGACATTCAACATTTTGAAAAGTGACTGAAGTTTTGATTCTGAATTATCCGCGACAAACAAGTTTTCCTGCGCCCCACGAGGTAAGCGTTATAATACATGTTGATACGGTCCTGGGTTCGCCTGTGCACGGCGAGCCCAACGGCCGGCGCTGCAGCCGGATTGGCTAATTTGGGCAATCTTTAACTGTTAATAACTAATTA
>JAOPTO010000866.1:30875-51578 GCA_033822845.1 Tetrapedia diversipes
CTTGAGACCCGTCTTATCCACGCGATGGAACTCTTGCGAAATTCAAATGAATTTGAATCAAAAACTTTTATATATACTTTAATTATCACATAAGATTAAAACAAATTCTGAATAAGTAATAATAATATAATTAATTAATAACGAAATAAAAATATGTAAAAGCAAATCCGTGGTAGTAGTATTTGAACTCAAATAAGTTTTCTGATTATCTCACTAATATCAAACCTAAAACTGAAAGACGCAATATAAATAAACAATTAAATATCAACTTTGCCCGAAATTAAGACCACGAGTCAGACTCGTGATATTCATGTTCGAGTAGTAGTATTTGAACTTAAATAAGTTTTCTGATTATCTCACTAATATCAAGCCTAAAATTGAAAAACACAATATAAATGAGCCGTTCATTTTGAAAGTGGCCTAACTTCATTTATGTTCAAATCGAGATATTTAAGGGTTTGCGTTTCAATGAATTTAAAAATATACGTATAGGATACTAATGAGTCATACTGCTTAAGTGTATCTAAGGGTGTTAAATTTATAGATCCTATTAAAATAGTGGCAATTATTAAGTGAATAATATGCGTTTTCTTATCAAGAATGGAGTTAGGCCACTTTCAAAATTAACATCCAGATTCATTATAAAATTTTAAGGTGCCCAAGTCCATTCAGCATAATTTAAGATGCTTCAAATTGAAAAAAAAAAATACTTAATTTATTTTACATATTTTTAAAAGACTTCGGAAACTTAATTTATGCGATTCAAAACATTTTTTAATTACATAACGTACAGAACATAAAAAACATAAATTTATTACAAAACAATTTACTACTCATCTACATTTTGTGTGTGTGAAAGGGATTTGAAGAAATCATGATGTTTCGGTGGTATGTATCATAATAGGTCAATTATGTCCTTGAATTTTGCTGTTGTAATTTGTCTGATATTTTTATACAGTGGTGTCAATACAATATTTTCGAACTTTCTTGGTCTATCTCGACGTGGTAATAAATTTAGGACTTTAAAATTTTCATTCTCATTCATTGATGTCTTATAGAAAATTTTATATGGCTCATTTCTCACAAAACGCACCCAACATATTTTTAACCAGTTTATTGATTCTCCGTTAGAATTCTTTACCCTTTTAAAAATTGCGTCTTCTAATAATTTTGTTGATACAAAATCCTCTTGTTTCATTTTATTTAGAATAAAGCTATTACTTCTATGGTACTTTTTAATGATAGTATAATAATCTTGGGGGACCAACAGTAAATTATTTTTTCTATTACAGTTCCTATTAAAATAATGGCAATTATTAAGTGAATAATATGCGTTGTCTTACCAGGAAAGGAGTTAGACCACTTTCAAAATAAACTTTTTAATCATTTCATTGACCAGCAAATTTTCATGTAACAAAATCTTAATAATTTTAAATATATTAGTAATAATTTGCTTCAAACTGAAAAGATCATGTAAAAATATAACTGTTAAGGTAGCTAACTCGATTTTTTTGGAAAATGGACTTAGGCCACTTTCAAAATAAACGACTCAAATAAACAATTAAATAAAAATAATATTTATCATAAAATAAAATCATAAAATAAAATATTTATGTTTGGACTGAAATGTCGAGCACGAGTCAAGCTCGTGATATTCGTATTTGGTCTGGAACTGAACAACGAGTCTGACTCGTGACATCCATGTTTGACCTAAAATTGTCATCACGAGTCAGACTCGTCAAAATAGTGCAAGGGGTTAAAAAACACCGATTTTAATCAACTTTTTACGGTATGAAGATACTATTAACAGACGCGAGACATTTTTTTAGTAGCGATGATTCAATTTAAAGAAGTGACAAAAATCATCGAAGTTCAGTCTAACTCCATAAAGTCCTTGTATTCTGGAAATTACTTTAGATAAAAAAATCCAGACGTTAAACTACATCAATAGCTTTTTGCAAAATTCATACGCGATTATAGATTTTATACAGTCATTGAATTTTTTGCCCCTTGAAAGCGAATTAGCAAATTCAATCGATTTTGATGATGTCAAAGATTTGGCGTCGAAAAAAGCGAGAAAAATTATTTAATATTATTATTGGATTGTATTATTATTTAATATTCGTTTGAAATAAATAATTCCTCGTTGTAAAATTTAAATGTGTATTCAGGCCCCGCAAAATTTTTGAACCCGGCCCCCCAAAAGGTCACGCCAGCCCTGGTGAGAATAATGATTCGGATGGTGATATAGAAGAAAGTTCAGATAGCGACATATTTCCTATTAGAAAAAAATGTACTCGTGTCCTAATAAGAGAAACGAAACTCGATGTAATTATAATTTTTGCAACGTACCATTACACAAAGGCAACTGTTTTAAAAAATATCATACACTAAACAAATTTTAGAATTACTGTGACTAAATAAAATAAGATTTATTCAAATATATATTAATTTCAAAAAGTTATCACAGTTTTATTACGCGCCGCCCAAAATAATTTTCAGGTTTAAAATTGCCGGTTTTATAGTAATCTTCTGCAAAACATTAGCGGGCGACAATGTGTTAAGTGAACGAAATAAGTACCACAACGAATATATTGCATGGTATATGCAATTTCAATATTAAAAGATTATTGCATGTTATAAACAATTTTAATGTTAAAAGATTATTACATGGTATAAGCAATTTCAATGTTAAAAGATTATTGCATGTTATAAACAATTTTAATGTTAAAATATTATTAGTATAAATTATCGCAATATCCGTAGAATTTCTGCTTCGATTATACTGATATTCAACATTATAATGGCATATTTAACACTAGAACTACCGACAATTAAAATGTACTTATTTGCATGGAAAAAATCAAATTGAAAATTGCATGAAAAAATACCGAATATATAGAAAACAAATCTTTATTTATATCTTCTGCAGAAAATCAGAATAAATTTTAGCAATTTTACCACATTGAATTTATAAGGTTGCTACGAGTAATCACCAACTGGTCATTTTGACTGATTTGGTAGTTCTAGTGTTAATAAAAAAAAAAAATGAAGCATGAACATTGTAATCCCACAATGTTCTGAAACTTTACTGTCTGGTGCTATTTTACAGTACACTTACGACAATCAGCATTTTCGTAATAATATACTTGATGTATTTGCAAGAACGCATCTAATACAGATTAAAAGTGACACATAAAAATTACAGTGAACTTTTTAATTTGATACATGCAGAAGCAGAATATCGTGCGTTTTCATCGAAGGAAGCAAAATACATATTGAAAAGTTATACATTGTGTTAATGTATCAGATAATCGAATGGAGCAAGAAAATCGGACAGAATTAAGAATTGAATACTATAGATTTTATAAGCATTTGTATTTCACCAAATATTTTTGCAAATATTTTTTATTGTGTATGGAGATACGTCATAAATAGTTGAGAATGATATATCGCTCATGTTGAACATGCACCTGACGGTTTCTCGTAAAACAAATAAAATAGACAAGGTTTTCCTGAGTTTCTCACAGAGAACAGAAAAACGTGAAGTAGTTTGTTTTTATCAGTTCTTATTTATCTTTTTAAGTATGTGTACTTACATTATCCATAGTCTGCTTGAGTTAACTGCTTTCTTACTGTAAATGCACAGTTGGACAAAACACAGCAGAGAATGGTTCGATAAAAAAAGTTACAGCTCATTTTATCAAACCGTTTTCAATAATATTATTATTATATTTTTATACTATTGAATCGTGTTATTTAGGCTTTCAGTTTTCATTCGAATAGTCTTATTAGAAAAGAGTTATAAGAGAAAAATAAAAAATGGAAATGAAAGACAAAATTGATTCGTGTAATAGATTACAATAGATTAACACGTTCGCGGACGGTAAAAAGCTCAGTGAGTAACAAAAATAGACACGCGATTTTTTTCTAAATTAATTGTGATATCCGAAATGTGATCAGACACATTTTGTAAGAACAATCGGAATATCACATTTTAATACTTATATTCAATGAATGATGTTTGAATCAAGGTTATATAAAATTAAATCAATAATAATTGGTTTTAAAATTTGAATGCTATAGCATACACGTCATTCTGTACCACAATGAAAATGGATGCTATAACATTCACGTCCGCGAACGTGTTAAAATTAGATAAAAAGAGTTACAACCCATTTCATCAAACCGTTTTCAATAATATTATTATTATATTTCTATACCATTGAATCGTGTTATTTAGGCTTTCAATTTTCATTCGAATAGTCTTATCAGAAAAGAGTTATAAGAGAAAAATAAAAAATGGAAATGAAAGACAAAATTGATCGGTGTAATAGATTAAAATAGATTCAAATTAGATAAAAAAGATTACAGCCCATTTTATCAAACCGTTTTCAATAATATTATTATTATATTTCTATACCATTGAATCGTGTTATTTAGGCTTTCAGTTTTCATTTGTACAATCTTATTAGAAGAGAGTTACAAGAAAAAAAGCAAAAAATGAAAATGAAAAACAAAATTGGTCAGTGTAACAAAATTTGATGAAGTTCATCATAATTTATTACACTGACTGGTTAATATGAATGCTGCTATTACACCGGTCAAGATCCTTATAGAGTTTCTCACCCTGAATCCGAATCCGGAAGCAAAATTTCGAAAGATTCGAATTTTTGTAAAAACTCCCGATCTTTAACAAAAATGAAATATTACATAAAATCTAGAAACGTTCGAAAGCTCTAGAAACTTGAATTGTGGAGACTGCTAAAATTGAGCTCATAAGTAATGCGACAGAGGTATAATAGTTAGTTACTACTTTTGTAGTGAAGAATACAATAAAATTACTTTTGCTCTTTAAAATGTTTTTTTTTTTTAGTTGAAACTTTTTATATAAAAAGTATTATATAAAACATAAAATATTTCAACCTTCATTTAACACGAATAATATCAACTGTAGATTCTCGTGCAACTTATGTATAAGCCACTTAGAAATAAATCATGTCATTTTATATTGATTTGTATTATCATCCAGTTTTAGTTGAACAAAGCGAGGCGAGTTGACTGTTTGAACTACAATATTAGTGAAATTCAAAAATGTTCAAAACACCTGAAAACTTCGAATAAACGAAGAAAACTCCTTTTTCCCAAGTATTCTAGCAACCTAACAAAATTTATTCTGGTATACAAGCTTGTTCACCTAAATGATCCATTAGTATGCACATGATAAATATTCTACTATAAATATTTACAGAAAACAGGTATCATAAATGTCGCTGGGAAAATGATCCACGCACATGTAAAAATTCGCAAAAATGTTTATACATACTGAAAATATTTGTAGTACAATAATACTATCGTGTAATAGTCTGTAAACGATTCAAAAATGCATAAACACCCTTATTTATATGTACGTCTCAAATGTTTATAAAAAAATGTACACTCCACTTAAATGTTTATAGATGGTCGTACGTCCTAAATGGCTAACTTGGTAAATTGTAAATTTTTGCCCAGTATTGCGAAGTACAAGAAGAGTAGAATTTCTAAAGGCAGATACAGAGTGATCATAAAAGTTGAGTAGGTGACAGTAACAATTAGCAATTGTGCATAGACGTAATTATTGTTACCATAACGGATTGAACACTTTTTCTTGAATCTTATCGGTCAGCAGATTAAAAATGAAAGATTTGATCGAGCAGCTTGCAGAAAACTTAATTTTCACTTAATTTTCACTTAACACATCTTGCGCGGGTGTTTTCCTGCCAATCTCTCATCGGGTAGCGGGCGATTTTTTGCAATTCGTGCGCAAAGTTACTTCTACACAAAACAACTCTAGTTTTTGAACTACAGGTTTTTTTTTTAATAAAACCTTTAGTTTCTCTTTAACCCTTTCGCTTCGGCAGTCCAGTCCGCCAAAGTGCCGTCCCTGAACGAAAGCAGAAATGTGCACAGTACGCGTGGTTTTTGTACACAGGGTGTTCGGACAGCCCTGGGCTTAAATTGAAAGAGTAACTCCCTGAGACATTCTAAGACGAAAATCAAGAGTAACGATTTCGCGTTTGAGGCTTTGTTTACGAGTTATAACTAGTTAAAGATATCGTTTAATCCGGACCGTTCGACGCTGAGCATCACTGTGGACTCAGCAACGTTACCGACCGAGTTGCCTCGGTTACCCGCTCTCAAGCGTCGAACGGTCCGGATTAAACGATATCTTTAACTAGTTATAACTCGTAAACAAAGCCTCAAACGCAAAATCGTTACACTTGATTTTCGTCTTAGAATGTCTCAGGGAGTTACTCTTTCAATTTAAGCCCAGGGCTGTCCGAACACCCTGTATATAAATATAAAATACATAAAGTAATAATAAAAAGTTAAAATTTTTGCTGTTTTTATATCGTTTTACCCAAGTTTTTTATGCAATCGGATTTGGGCCCAGTGAGAGACTCAGCCGAATCACGCTGGTCGTCGAACGTGTTAACCCCTTGCACTATTCGGAACCTCGGAAAACTTCTATATATACTTTAATTATCACATAAGATTAAAACAAATTCTGAATAAGTAATAGTAATACAATTAATTAATAACGAACTAAAAATATGTAAAAGCAAATCCGCGGTAGTAGTATTTGAACTCAAATAAGTTTTCTGATTATCTCACTAATATCAAACCTAAAACTGAAAGACACAATATAAATAAACAATTAAATATCAATTTTGCCCGAAATTAAGACCACGAGTCAGACTCGTGATATTCATGTTCGGCCTGAAATGTCGAGTACAAGTCAAGCTCGTGATATTCATGTTTAGTTTGAAACTGAACGAGCCCGACTCATGACATCTATATTTGGCCTAAAATTTTCATCACGAGTCAGACTCGTCAAAATAGTGCAACGGGTTAACACAATCGCGATCACTGACGTGAATTTACGTCCTTTGAAGTTCTATTCCTTGTTGCCGCTAACGTGAATTTACGTCTTTTTAAATTCTATTCCTGACTGCCTATAGGTAGATTGTCTACCTATAAAGCAAGTATACTAATTATAAAAACCTTTTTATTTTAAACAACACATTATTGCAGCATTGATATTTCAGAACAATTTTTATCATTTTTATCCTTGCTTTAACGGTACAAGTTTGCGGCAACCAGTCTCAGAATTTCATTATTTTCGCCGGTACTCAGTATTAAAAACGGAAAAAATTTGCCAGTCGCAAATGTGTTAATATGAAAAGACTTATACAAAATTATATTAGTCATTTTAATAACATTAGACCAATTACAGTTTACATATTTTCAGGTATTTATATATTTACAAGATGCCGGATATATTCGGTGCTCGAAGCGAAAGGGTTAAAAATCAATAATTCGTAGAAAACGACTTTAGTCGTTTTCCACGCAAGATGTGTTAAAAAAGTTCCATGCTTACTCTAACCAACTTTTCTTCCAATCGATTTCACGATTCATTCTTAACCCCTTGACATACAATGACGTCTGGGAGACGTCAAGAACTATCTACATATTCCAAAATGTTTTGAAATGTTTCATACTAACACAGAATTACTAATTTATTATTTTATAATGTTACTTAATATATCAACCTGATTAAATGTTATACAGCAATGCAAATTTTAAAATAAAATATTCTGTTTTTAACACTAGGTTTACGGGATCCGTCAATTTGACGAGTTTTAGATTTCATGAGTAAAATTTGTAAAAATAATTAATATTATTCCTAGCAATTTTTATTAACTTTTATCGATGGGGCAATACAAATATACCCAAATTTATTTCCCTCTTAATTCTGCAATTTCAAATTCTGTTCGATGTATACCTTATTCCTTAACACATTGACAGCCGGCCCCGCGAAAACGCGGGTTTCTGAGTCTGTCGTTTGAGTAGCTGCTCCACGATGATGTGGATTTTTTTTTAACGTTAAATTGTATATGACGAATATGCAAATAAAATGCACTATTTCACGAAAATATATAATGTTTTAAATATTTTTTTTGGCTATTCAGTGATCAGAAACAAACGAATAAGGCCGGCGCTCAGGCTTTAAATGTCTCAGGTCGCCGGCTGTCAATGTGTTAATATATGTATATTGGAAATATATATAAAATCTAGTATTAAGTAAATCTAGTATTAAGCTTCCACATAACTATTCAATTGAGCCAAATTAAATAGTATTTTTCGGAGGCATCAAATATCGTTTTATCTGTATGTCAAGGGGTTAAATGTTCATTCGGGACCGAAGAGGAACATTTATCGAGAGGCGACACGTATTTTATGTCACGCTGTTCAGTTTAAAGTAGAAATCGATAGAAAGAGAAACACAAGTAGAGTAATATGATCCGTGTTCCAATGTTGATGTGAGACAATACTAATTATAAGAATAAGAAAAACCTTTCTTATTTTTTGTTTCTTTTGCATAACAATTTTTTCATTATATTTCAGTGACATTTTTCTGATTAAAATAAGACCAAACACGATGTAATTTGGATAATATTTATCTGTATGTAGTGAATTCCAATATACAATTTACATTATTGTACATAAATAAATATAATCCAAATAATATCGTGTTTGATGTCATTTTAATTTAAAAATTATCACTAATATATTGAAACAAATTTTATACAAAATAAATGAAAATAAAAAAATGTTGCCTTACTCTTAAAATTAGAAATTAGGGAAAAACGAACGACACATGATCTGTCTTAACTTCACCAGCCATATCCGTTGGTGTCAGATTTTCGAAATGCATTCCACAAGCATTTTTACGAACATGTTACCAAATTAACCCTCCGCCTGCGGTCCCTGGGTCTTTCGTAACCCATGCTGAGAATTCCTTGAAAGCGATAACGCATACAACGATGGGCGCTGTATTGTAGGACAAAAATGATGATCGCACTAACACATATACGTTTCCGCCAGAGTGTCGAAGTAACGAAACCGGCGACATTTCTGGCAACACTCTGAAGAAGAAACATGTGCAGCAAATCGAAACAATTCTTTATTTCAAAGTTTACTTTATATTTCCGTACTTTTATTATTGTTTTAGCATTTTAGCATTATATTTTAGTATTTAATGTTGTCTTTGTGTAGACAATGATAATAAATATATAGCCGCGTGCGATAATTATGAAAGACCCATTTGCAGTGGCCAGTCGAGAAAAATTCAGCAAATTTTATATAGCATACGTGAAATATCTGTGAGGGTCTCGAAAGACCCATGGCCAGGCTGCCAAGCTTCAGTAGTCGGAGGGTTAATACAGGATTGATATGTCAAGCAGTTATCATACTATCAGCAACAGTAGACCAATGCTTGTATTAACATTTGGAGCAAAAACACATTAGATCTTGCATAATATTGACATCCAATTGATTACAAAACCGTAGCAAAGCTTGCTGGCAGCAACAAGGTTTGGTCTGTCTTTGGCATCAATTTGTGCCAAAGTTTGATAAAACATTTGTCATCGAAATCGATACGAAACGACATTACAGGTGGATATGGTTTTGACAACAGATCTGTTGAGATTTGGTGTCAGGTTAATGCCAGATGGTACCAAATAGTTATGTATCGGGGTAATCGTAACATATTTCTTCCGATTGCAATTAGAAAAGAAATAAGTTTAAAAAAGAAGTAACCATTTGAGTGGTTTGCCCAGAACAGTTGATAATTAGTTGTATTTTGGGAGATAGCGTTGTCGTGTATTTTAATTTTATAATGCATTTTATAACTAAAGTATTAAAATTATAAATAAGGTAGTTATTAGTGAAATAGATTCGATATCACTTTGAGTACGTATGCATGATGAATATGCATAATATAAACACAATAAAATTGAATGATCCATCATTTCAATGTTTAATAAATGAAACATTTCCTTAAATAATTTTTACTCATATATAGAACAAACAAATAATATCCTTTATTATTTTCGTTGCTTTAGCAAGTTATTGCATAAGTAAGAGTTCTTCTGTTCAGTAACTTACTAAAATGTAATGATATCTCGATATAATATACTACTAGTCAATAGTATACAGAGTGGACGACTCAATGTGACCACCTCGATTATTTTCGTTATTAATTGAATAAAATCTTTTTCTTACAAATTTCCTTACGATTTTTAAACACATAAAGATGATGACGTTTGATTTTTTCTTTCTTTCATTGTAGTAAACTCGCGAGGTTATTTTAAACTTTTTTATGTGTAACCGTATAATCTTTTTTGCTCATCAATTAGTAGGCATTGAAAAGAATTTAACGAGATCAAAAACAAGCACTTTCTTATTTAATACAGCGAAAGATCGATTATTCAAATTAATTGGCGGACAGATCCATCTAGATAAATAAATCTTTAGATAATTGATCTAAAAGAACAAAATTTTGGATTGTTTTATAAAACAAACAAAAATTAAACAATTTTTAAATATGGATACTTTTTACATGAAAGAATATACATATACAGGGTGTTCGGAGAGCCCTGGGCTTAAATTGAAAGAGTAACTCCCTGAGACATTCTAAGACGAAAATCAAGAGTAACGATTTTGTGTTTGAGGCTTTGTTTACGAGTTATAACTAGTTAAAAAAATCGGTTAGTCCGGACCGTTCGACGCCTGAGAGCGGGACTCTCTCCACTGTGGACTCAGCGACGTTACCGACCGAGTTGCCTCGGTTACCCGCTCTCAAGCGTCGAACGGTCCGGATTAAACGATATATTTAACTAGTTATAACTCGTAAACAAAGCCTCAAACGCAAAATCGTTACTCTTGATTTTCGTCTTAGAATGTCTCAGGGAGTTACTCTTTCAATTTAAGCCCAGGGCTGTCCGAACACCCTGTATATACTGTATATCAAATGAAATAAAAACAATATAAATATACCAATGCTTAAATACATACAGTGGATCCAAAAAGCATTCGTACACTACATTACAAGGAAGATTCACTTAATCCTAAAATTCTGATTTCAATGAAACTTTGCACGTATATAGAGCATAATGGGTCTTGCATGGAGCAATTTTTTCATCGACAGGAAATCTTATAGAGGGGGTGAAAACCGCCCCTGAAGCTTTTACGATTTTTCATGCTCTGAACACAGGTTCCTCTGGGATCTTTTTTTTATGGCAGTGACACAGCATTAAAAACTAAAATTTTTTTATCTGAAAGGTTTTGCTTTATCACACATCAATACAAAGTTATGTTAAAAAAGTGAGAAAAAAACACGGAAACTTTAACGTTGTTTTCGCTTCCTTAAAATGATATTTAATTATAAAACTAGAAATTAATCCATACATATACTATTATACCCTACATACCCATAAAGTTTCATTAAAAGCATTAATTGAAATCAGAATATTAAAGTTAAATGAATTTATTTGTAATACAATGTACGAATACTTTTTGGAGCCACTGTACATATTTAATTAAATACGTATGTACGTGCTTGACCTAGCCTAAGGACAGGATGTAACGTTAAAAATCTTTTGGTGGAAAGAAATATTATACGAAGTGTATAACATACGATATCTGTGTACTGTTTCATTTGCTTGATCTGTTATATCAGTCATTTATGATTCGAAATGCATAGAAATTGATACATTTTATATTGCAAATTCAAACAAATTCAATGCTTAAGATTACGGATGTCGTGTGTCATCAAGTTTGTACTAAGTTACTTTTCGTCTAAATGTTTTTATCACAATCTCTTTTCATCTTTCCATTAGATAAAGATAAATGCTTGTTTTTGGATTCATTGAATTCATATAAATGCCTATTAATTAATGGGTGAAAAAATTATAAAGTTATACATAAAATATTTGGAGTTAAGCTTAAAAATTTACTTAATGAAAATATGCGAAAAAAATCAAATATTATCATTTTGAAGGTGTATATCAAATATTAATCGATCCACCCTGCATGCCTTCAATTACTAAATACTTCATTATTCGAATTGTTCAATTGTTAAAAAACTGATAACATGCTAGACTTCACTAATAAAATAAAAGAAAAAATAATTATAAACTAATTTAATAATAGATAATACAAATCGAAATACATTCTTTATACATACCAACACAAACTATCTAAAGTTATAAAATCTAACAATTATTTGTTAGTTAGAAATTATTTTTATAAAAAGTAGAATATTATGTAGTAATACATGTGTGTATCTAAACATAAATTTTATATCATTTTAAAATTCATGATATTTTATATACTGATCGAATTTAATTTTGTTAGTAATAAATATTTTCTAAATGTTATCAAGTACTTTAATACTAAAGAACTATGTTGCTCAATTTATATTTCCTTAAATTAAGTTGTTCTTGTAAATTTTGAATAATTTTGTGTAATTGTTAAATATTATACACTTTATAACAGAAATCTGCTAAATGCATATTAGTAATCTCTTCATTGGATGATATACATAGAAAAATTAAAAAATAATTATTATGGAACATTATGCATAATAAAATTGGAAATAAAATATGATAAGTTTGAGGAGCATGCTTGAACAATACAACCTGCTATAATTTAAGTCAACATTTTAATGATACATTTACAATTTACAAAGATCTTAATGGTAAATTAGATTTTAGTTCAATGTATCCAGTACATTAGAAGAAAGGTAAAGAATAACAAATAAATTAATATTTGCAGTTACATCGTTAATTTTATTAAGAATAAAAAAAAACAAAACATATATATTTGTATATATTCAAGAAATAAAGAGTAAAGAATAAAGAACTTTTGTATACCTTAACTACCATGAATATCTTTCAATAATATTATATAAAATGTCATTAAAAATTTATGCAACTGATTTTACTCATTAAAATAATGAAAAACATTCATATACATACATATTTAATAATGTATTTCTTAATTATAAATGACATATATAATAAAATGAGCATCTAGAGAGCTATGAACTAGTTTACACTATCTTCTCTTACTATACTTATTTTATAAACACTATTAAATTCTACTTCTGTGTATATTTGCATGGCACTGTATTCAGTTCATTTTGATTAAGATACTTTATATATATGTATACAGACATTTTAAATTCATATTAGGATTATGTATTTACATTACAATGTAATGGTAACAAACTTATGTATGTAAATCAGAAGAAAATTACGAAATTTGAATGTCTGGTAAACTTATTGTACTTGCATTCTACATTCATAATTGTTACAGCATATATAATAAATTTTAGGAAAACCATATTAATCTCATATTAATGTAATACCTCCAATCTTATTGTAAGTTTTGAACAATAAGATTTATTGTATACCTAATAGATAAACATTATTAGGTATATATTTGTGTACATGAAACTTTTTCATCACTTTAATGTATAGAATCAGTCTTGCAAAATCATTGAAGAATGAAAGAAGATGAAGTTTTAAAATAGTTTGAAAATGATTAAATATATATTTAGAGTTTGTAACATAATAAACTAAATAATAAACAGAAAATAATAAAAAAACAATAAGTATAACAATAATTACAAACACAATAAATGTATTCCTTTGTTTTATATTCTTAAAATATACGTCTATAAAAAGTTTTCTTTTTTTCTTTTTTACTAAACTTGAAACTTCTATATTAAAATATTTTCAAATCTTGAAAACTTTCCAAAACAAAACTTTTCGTAATGTATAAGAGCAAATTCTATTAAAATAGGTATTTATAAAGATCTTCTAATATTTTTCACTGAATAAACATTTCACCGAATAACAAATGCATATGCACTTAATCTTCCATTATATTGTACGCTGATCATAAATAAATTGCATTAATTAAATAAAACGGACAACGTAGCTTCCATAATTTACATTTACCTAAAAGCTGCATAAACAGGACTGCACATTTTAAGTTATTGCGTAAATGACTTTGAGCCTTATTACGTATAACTCTATCATTATAAATTAAATAAAAGCTAATATATTGAACGTGTTATGCAATCATGTTTTTTTTTAGTACACATAAAAAGGTATTCATTTAATTATACTTTAAACCTGTTGCATATTCCAGGCATCCTGTAAAATAATATCAATGCCACTTTTTATTTTTGTTAACTTATGAAGCACACATGTACCTCTAAATGGCAAAGAAAATTTCTACACTCTGCTTCGAACTTTTTCTACACAGCAAAAATATAAGAACATTAAACGGACTATCACATAATTAATTAGAACTTTAATTAAGCAGCACAATCTTAATTAATCGAATCAGTCTCATTAATTCACCTACACATGAACGTGAGCGTTACAATGTGTTTCAAGAGAAGAGAAAAATTATTTTCAATAAGGTGTACACCAAAACATGATTCTGATGTAAATAATACGTATATTATTTATAAATATTGTAGTACATCTAAATTGTTAGAGATATTGTAATTAGTAGAGTAATTATAATGCGACGAAGCTCTAAGTGTGATGATTAAAGAATTTGAAAACATACTGTTTTTTAATCTTTGTTATAAACGGTATTTACAGAGTGAAATTTGTAAACATTAATGTTTTAAAGAAATACAAATAAGAAGTGAGCAAGAGAAACGTAGATAATTGTAGGCCATTTGTATATATAAGCGTATGTATATATATATATATTAGCGTACATTATTGAAACTACACGCTGCTTCGCTAGTAGTGCAAAATAAAATGAACAACAATTTAATGTTCTAGCAGAAGTGGAAAGAAGAAATATATAAATGTGTGTACGTATGTATACATGTGCATACATATATACACGTACATGTACATACACGTGCTCACACATGTATGTAAGAAGGTAGCAAACATAGGACGTTTAGAGTATCTACGGAACTAAAGGCTAAGAAAAAAATTAATTTGGAAGTAAAAAACATACCATAAAGTTATATTTACAAAATATGTTTAAAGTGCATACCGTAGTAGCCTGGTTATATAATCTGGCCAATTGTCTGGGAACATCACGAGAAAGAAACCAACTGCTATGAATATCATTCCTGACAATTTCATGCCCATAAAATGGGCTCCGTATAAAAGAACATCTAACGCTGTAACATGTAATATCAGACGATTATCAAGTGACAAAAATGAGAAATTAAATTAATTTTTTCGCATTGTTACCGTACCAGCAGAAACAGGTACAGCGGTGATCAGTCCTAGTGTAATGAATAGATCGTAGGTCAGAGCAATACTGAAGTTACCAAGCATGTTTGCAACTATCAAATAATAATAAAATGTTAATTCAATTTCTGCCACTAAATTTTGCTTATATCCAGAACACCTCAAAAGTATGAAATATACCAATTCCTTGTATTAAACATGAAAATATACAGTACATATTATACTTTCTGAACAAATAGTCGCGAAACTCTCGCTAAATAAAAGTAAGGAATTCCTATATTAATTTAGAAGGTGCCCACGACTGTGAAATAAAAAGATGTCCCTAAAAGCTACAGCCATAAACCGTGCCCCGCTGGCAATCGTTAAAGGATTCCTATCACGTGGTCCACTCTGCCAAAAAAAAGACGTTGAAGAGGAATTCCCTAAAATACAAATAGTTTTGGTGCAATCTCCACTCCAAGGCTCAACCAAAAAATACAGGGTGCGGCAGCATAACTTCCTTTTTTAAAACGCACGTCATTCAGGCGGTAGAGATCGTAGATGGGAGTAATCTCATTCGACAGGCGTGACTCTAAAGCTTTATTTTTTTGGACGTCAGTCCCCATCATGCGTTGAAACAGTGAAGAACGTACCTTTTCCGTCAAGGCTTACTTTTCGAACGTGATCGCAACCCAGTGCGCCTTCCGAAAACGCTTCAATATACCCCAACGTGATGTATCATCTCACAGGGGTGTATAGGAAGTGAGCTGGGCCGTATCCTGGACCGCAAATCCATTGTTACATGGATCACTACGTTCAGACAAATCGCGAGTGTGACAAGACGAAGAACTCTAGTCCTTCGGCCTATCAGAACACCTGAGAACATTGAGGCAGTGAGGTAATCGATTTCGTGATCCTCCCGGCGCACAGAGGTCCGAATCGCCCAAAACACGAACTTAATTCATAATGCTTTTATTTTTACATTATTCGCTACAAAAGGAGTGGTTTTATAAGGTTTTTGGGTCGTAGAATCCGATTTTGATATCCATTTTTATGTAGAAAGTCTAATTTGCATTTTAATTCTTTTCAAAATGATTATAGCGGCCTCATATGTGACTTATAGTTATTCCTCAGATGGTATCAAGTAAAATTTATTTATAACAATAATCTCATCATCATTGGAGCATTTAAAATGCAAAAAAAAAATATAAATAATACCAAATTTTGAATTAAACGGCGATTGTTTGACTACACCCACGATATTTTTTGAGTATGGTGTTCTCTATAATATTTCATGTATTTGTTGTTTGCTTCTCAAGCTTCTTCGGAAAGTGCTCCAATGAGTATGATAACGTTTTCAATAATGTTCAATCCGTGAGTTAGAATTTTAGGTTCAAAAACCGGCATGTAATTGCAATTGTACAATTCTACGTATCTTTCTGCAGTTCGTAAACAGTATTTTTTAAATTCTTCTGTTTTTATTTCATATCCACTATTAATTGTTCGCAAGATCAGTATAATAGTAAGCGGAATAAATGAAAATGGCTTAAAATATGTTTGAAAACCGAAATAATGCGGTGATATTGTGAACCTGACTTAACGGCAAAAATATTAATTTTAACCACTTGCGCTGAAAAGACGTGCCACGCACGTCGTAATGCTTTTGTCGCAGAATCGCCAACGATGTGCATGGCACACAAATTTACTATTCATATTTGTATAATTTTAACATCAATCGATGCGTTATATTCTCTTTAGAAAAGTATTAAAAGTCCTAGGTCAAAAATAAATTAGCTTAGAAAATATAAATCTTTTTCCGATTTCTCTAAGGCATCGAACACGCCTCCTAGTCGATTATAGTGGACTGTTCTGGCACACGCGCCCGAGAATTTCTTGCCAGTGCAAATGGTTAAGGTGACTAACAACATTTCAAAATACCTCAATATGGTTTTACTTTAGTTACCATTCCGATTATAATACAAAAGGAAGCAGCTTTCACTTAACATCGAAACATAACGACCCGAAGCATAACGGTTATCAAGAGATTTCAGCGCTTAACTATGTATTTATTGTTATTATTCTTAGGTCTGCAAGGTTCCGCAAGAAATTCCTTTGCAGATATCTTCAGTAGGTTCCAACGAATGCTCTCATCCAAAATTCGTCGTAACCTCTCGTAACCTCCGCTTTGTAATCGTCAGTAAATGAAAAAAAAGCGGAAAAACATAGGGATTCCTTTTACGATATTTTTCAAAGATTAGAATAAGTGTATTCCAAAAATTTATATATATTCCTATAGCTGAAAGAATACTCTTCAAAATGACCTACTTGGATTTGCCCAAATTCCTACCTCTATAAAGATATAACGAGGTAAAGTATGAAATTTTAGAAGAAAAGTGTAATGATTCTAAAACCTGCATTTTTCCTGATTTTCAAAGCTCTCTCAAGTAATTCTGAATGACTTATGGTAACTCTCATGCATGACAAAAGTTGGTCCATAGATATAAGAATCTATGGTTAAAATTTCCAACGTAGATTTCCAACGAACTTGAAAATTTGAATTAAGTTCGTGTTTTGGGCGATTCGGACCACTGTGCGGCGTTCTGCACACCGGACATCCTTGTAAGTTGGCGATTGTGCACAAAATCTCGGATCACGACTTTAATTTACGGAGAAACGCACGTGAAGCGCTTCTCGAAAACGTTCCAGAGGACGCAACTGTTGGACTTTGGTACCGTGCGATTTTTTTTTTTTATGGGCCTATTTGAAATTCCGCGTTTATGCCAACCACCCAAGAACCATACAATACCTGAAGACCAACATTTGGGAAGGAATTGTCAACATACCAGCTGATATGCTGGTAAGAGTTATGATCAGCGCCAGAAATCGGCTTATTCAGTGTATGGACAATGAAGGGCGTCACCTAACTGACATGATTTTTAAAATTATGTAAAACTAAACTTTAAATATTATACCTATATTATAAAAAATAATTTAAAAAATTTGATTCATAAAATGAGTTTTATTACGTTTTGGAAAAAGGAATTTATGCTGCCGCACCCTGCACAGGGTTTGAATTTGCAGGTGAGTCGAAATGAAGGGGCTGATTATATGCGTTACAATAAGGCGAAAATTAGAAGTGACAAAGTTGCATTTAAGTTGCTACATCATGGCATATTGAAAAATAGATGATTCGATTTAAAAAAGCACCGACGATCCTGTTAAAAGAATGATCTTAATAAAATTTGTATACATATAAATCTTCAAATAGTGTAACTCTGTTTTGAGAATTTTTTTGACAGGACAATACTTAAGGATTCTACTTTTCGCGATTCATCCTCTGTATACACATTTGCTGTCTATCTGAAAAATCTCTAGAATTGTGATTGATAAATATAAGCAAATACCTTTCTGGATACCTAATTTATTAACCGTTTGAGTCCCAGGGGGTATTGAAAAAACACTGTCGAAGAATCCCAACAGCGCGACCGCACTTTCTCTAAATGAGTACGAAACGACCCAAACAGCGCGATAGCGCTTGTTTTATTTTATGTCGAGAAATACCAAGCGGCGCAATAGCGCTTGCATTTAAATTTTTATTTTGTAATGTATTATTAAATTATTATAGTATTATTATACTTATTGTAAAATGTACTATTTACATTAAAAGGAATTGTGTAATATACTTGCTTCAGCAAATCTGAGCGCGTTTCGACAATCAGTAACGCACCGTCAGTTGTTCACAACGTTCGAAATGTGCTGGGTTTTCTCGATATAAAATCTCAACAGCGCGATCGCGCTGCTTGGGACTCAAACGGTTAAGGGGTAGTATTTAAGTTTAAAATGAACGATGTACACTCTGTTCCGACACTTCTTGTCGGACGTGTTGTTGCAATACACGACAACACTAATTCAATAGGGTGGATATAGATAAATGCGTCAAGCAGTTTAACAATTTCTTTAATAATAAATTAACAACAAAATTTAACAAAACGGATATACGCGTGATTGGAGAAGACTGAATGAATGAATGAATGAATGAATGAATGAATGCGTTAGTTGAAGAAACAGGGGTTATATAGAGAAAGTGAAGAGGGTGTGGTCGGAGGAGGTTCGGAGGTGTTTCGGAGGTGTGTTTTTGGAATCTGCATGGATTGGATCGTTGGGTGGAGGATGGGGGTAGCGAGTGGACCGAAGGATGAGTGAAAGGAGATATGCGGAAATGGATGGGGTGATGCATGGTGAAGAACCTAGGCAATAAAGTCATTAGGCCGGTCGACCTTTGGTCATGCTGGCAAATTCAACGAGGAAAAATAAAGTCATACTGACATAATTTATGAGGAAGTTACGTCTGTTGGCCTTATGGGTTTATTGCGACTAGGTACGTGCCTAATCCTAGTTTTCGGAGCTTAAGCCTAGTGGTAGAGTTACGGGTGAGATTTTAACTAAATTTACAAGCATTATAAACTTAAAAACTGTGACTGGTGCCACGTGTCGGGACCGGACACACTCCTTTTTCTTTAGAGGAGTAATATACTATATGTGTTTACGTTGAAAAGTTTAGTAATCAGTAAGGTTGAAGCAGAACATATCTCAAATTATAATTTTTTAAGCTACAAACGAGATAGAAAACGTTAATCTTTTACAACGCAATTAATTCGTATATTTAAACCTGTATCATAATTTGGAGGCGTGTTCTAGATAAAGCATTGATATTTATAATTGAAATCACTAACCCAAGTGTAAAATGCTTGCAGAAAGTAATGCCGTCCACGGTAATCGTCCCCACTGTACACTTTCAGCTCCCGAAAAGTACAACGCCAAACAAACTGGCCATAACAATGCCGCGTTACACAATCCAATAAGAGAAAAGAATAAAGACATCTGACCGAATGTTGTTTCTCCTATAACTTTTTTAAACAGCACCTAGTTTAACATTGTATCAATCTTGTAGTTTGGACATTCCCTTAACAGCATTTAACACCTAGCCAATCGAACGGGGACCTTTCCATCTTTCCTCGACAAAGCTCTGCCATTGATTCTATTTACTTTTGTTATTAGTTAGTCTTGGATCAGTGTTGAATTGATTAACAATTTTATTTTGGGAAAACAGAAAATGCATTCGATGAACTGTAAACAACACCAGTTCAAGACTAACTAATAACAAAAATAACTAGAACCAATGGCACTCTTTTATTAAGGAAAAAATGGGAGTTCTCCCATTCTTCCCTCTGCCATTGATTCTATTTACTTTTGTAATTGATTAGTCTTAAACCGGTGTTGAATTGATTAAAAATTTTATTTTGGGAAAACAGAAAATGCATTCGATGAACTGTGAACAACACCAGTTCAAGACTAACTAATAACGAAAGTAACTAGAACCAATGGCATTCTTTTGTTAAGGAAAAAATGGGAGTTCTCCTATTCTTTCCTTTGCCATTGATTCTATTTAGTTTTGCATATTAGTTAGTCTTGGATCAGTGTTGAATTGATTAAAAATTTTATTTTGGGAAAACAGAAAATGCATTCGATGAAGTGTTAACAACACCAGTTCAAGACTAACTAATAACGAAAGTAACTAGAACCAATGGCATTCCTTTATTAA